>MU562658.1:3280760-3315972 GCA_024362625.1 Silurus asotus
AACAGGCATAAGATTATACCATTATGACCAGTGAAATGAAGAACACTGGTTATCTCTTCATCATGGTTAGTGACCTGCAACATCACCTGTTAGTGTGTGGATTTATTAGGCAGCAAGTAAATATTTTGTCTTCAAAGTTGACGTGTTAGAAGCAGGAAAAATGGGTGAGTGTAAGGATTTGAGTGAGTTTGACTAGGGGTCAAATTGTGACGGCTAGACGACTGGGTCAGAGCATCTCCAAAACTGCAGCTCTTGTGGGATGGTTCTGGTCTGCAGTGGTCAGAATCTATTGAAAGTGTTCCAAGGTAGGAACAGTGGTGAACCAGCGACAGGGTCGTGGGTTGCCGAGGTCCCATTAAAGCAGGTAGGGAGTAAAGGCTGGACCGCGTGGACCGATACAACGGACGAGCTCCTGTAGCTCAAACTGCTGAAAAAGTTCATGCTGTAATGCTTAATGGGTCAGAACAGTTTTGTCTGCAAAAAGGGACCAACACAATATAAGGCAGGTGGTCATGATGTTATGCACAATCGGAGTATTTGTTGCCAATTAGAAAAAAAAGCAATATAGCATGTAATTATGCTAAATAATTTGACTTTGGCTTCTACATATAGCCTGTAACGCATGTCATCTCAAATCAAGTGGCTTTAATGTCACTTAAACAAATAAAAATCGAAGCAAGCCTGAATTAGGGTTATTATAACATGGCATCATAGGAGGTTTTAGTAGGTTGTAGGACCTGCAGCACGTGTAGGACCTGACATTTTGCTGAAAGAATAAGTGTCAGTTTATGTTAATGCTAAAAGGGAGTTTGAGATAAGACCTGGGTTCCACAAACACACAAACTTTCAAAGCTGCAGCAGGCAAACTTAAGGTGCTGCTGATGTTATTGATTGTGGCACAGTAGATGGAAATGTCAGTGCGGTGGCCGTTCAGCTTTTAACGATAAAGCAGCTGTGAAGGGAGATATTGTGAGGTTTCTCTCTCTCTCTCTCTCTCTCTCTCTCTCTCCACAAAGACAGCTCTATGAAGATATGCTTTACATGGGTTGTAGTGGAAGATCTTGAGTACCCTGCTATAACACTCTGACCTCAACCCTGTTTAACACATTCGAGATGAAGTAGAATGTTGACTGCACCCCAGGCCTCCTCACCTGAACTGCATCAGTACCTGACTTTACTAACACCCTTGTAGCTGAATGAGCACAAATCTCCACAAGCACACTGCAAAATCTAGTGAAACATCTTCCCAAAAAAAGAGGAGGTTATTATAACAGATTAAATGGAGACTTAAATGTGAAATGGTGTGTTTAAAAAGTACATAAGAATCTTATGGTCAGGGGTCTACAAATGTTTGTCCATATAGTGTAGATGGATAGATGAATGGATAAGTTGAGCAAAAAGTTCTAGCACAGTTGTTGAAACTAAACGAGACAGAAAGTTGAAGGTGTGCACATTTTATCAGAAAACAAAAACCAAACCAGACCTCTGAAGGTGTGCTGCGATATGTTGTGCTAAGATGTTAGCATCAAATTCTTTAAATCCTGTATGCTGCTAGGTCGGGCCTCCATAGATCGGACTTGTTGTCCAACACATCACAAAGCTGTTTGATCAGACTGAGTTTTTTTGCCCTCATCAAAGTCACTAAGATCTCGAAGAAATCTGACTTTTCACTGGCCATTGTAATCAGATAATCAAATGTGTATGTCACCTGCCAGGTAGGGGTCAAATTTCATTTGTGACTTGTTATAAGAACGAGTGACGTCTACCATCTTGTCGTCTCGGTCCATTTTTTTCCGTTCTTTCTGCTTGCATTCAGACATCATGGGTGTTGATTGAATGCTTGATTGAAAGTTTGCAAATGGAATGTCCGTAAGTAAGGGGAATACTGTATTTAGACTCCAGACACAAACACGGTTTTAAAAAAATTATGGCATCACCAGATCTCTGATATCAGCATCATATTGGAATCAGGACATATTACATTTTTAGTGGCCAACCGATAAATTGTTTATGCAGATTAATCAGCACCAATAGTTGATTTGCTGGAACTATCAGCAAAAATCCATACCGATAGTTTTTCCGGCTGCCGATCCGCTTTCATTACAAGAGCGGCCTCTAGAGGCAAATCACTAACATAACGTGCTGCTTGTTTTTACACGCGAGACTGAGCGATGCATGGAGAGTGCTATATTATATTTATTATTCACCATTTTTTCATTATATAATAATATTTATTCATGTATTGATATTTCTTTCAATAAACACATTTTCATCATTTAGTACTGTTTGTTTTTTGTAATTAATTGCAGTACTATTTTTATTTTTTTTTATCTAGTATGCATTTAAAAAACAAAACGGCATCGGCTTCGGTTATTGGAAAGTACGATTCAACCTAGCTATCGGTATCGGTCAACTATAAATTTTAACCAAACAACGATCCTACTTTCAGTGCAACATTCTATGATATCAGGACTGCTTCAATCCAGTGCCAGCATTGTGTCATCATAACAAATAAAGCCCGTCCTCATATTTAATTAATCCGAGGTTGCTTTATTTAAATATAGCAACCAGTTTGTGGCCCTGCAAGCAGATTGTTTGCTGTATTTGTCATGTTTCCTGTAGTGCGTATCACACTGTGTGCATGTGTGTGTCACCGAGACCCATCATCTGCCTCTGTTCTGTTCCCGCCGAGTATGGCCTGAGATTAATGAAGCAGAGCAAAGGAAGCCAAGTGCAATCGCGAGCCTCCTGTGCATTTTACAGCACGGTTTTCCCGAAAAGGATCAAAGCTATTTGCGGACTAAATTACGCTGAGGCTGGGGATTCTCTCTGTACAGATAAAACCTTATCTCAGCTCAACAATCTATCAGCCTACATACTGTACAGCTGTCAGGGGAATAGCGCTCTATAAAACCCGCTGTTCCTCAGTCTCATGGCACTTAGCTGCTCTATTAACTGATTTTTTTTTTTTGTGTGTGTGTGTGTGTGTGTTTGTGTGTGGGGAAAACTGACTATAGATCCATCAGCCTGTACTGATGTGCCTCCAATGAGCTGTTTACATTTGGCCAACTGTTCGCCAACGAGCCATAATCCAATGCAGCCAGAGTGTAGAGTTCTGCGCAGGAGCACTAAATGAGCACTTAAGTCTAGTTATTAGCACAGAATGCTAACGGTTATCATAATATTAACTGCAGTGACATTAAGCTTGAGATACAAAATCCGAGACTATCTAATTAGTCTTTTAACTAAATACTGCATGATCACAAAAAGAGGTCGTCCCGAGTTGAGATGCCTTCCAGTGTCTCCATTGTAACATGGAGTCAAAAGAATGATCAGCATGGGGGCGTATACTGTAATTTGCTAATAATTTAGCAAGTTACAGTAGATCATTTAGCAAAACAGAGTCATCGACAATAACATAAGTAAGTACTTATTTCTATAACACCTTTCTAGAGCAACCATCACAAGTTCTTTACATCCAAGATAAAAATGGACTGGAGAACAGTTAAGAAACATACACAAAAATAATAATCATAGCAAAAAGAAAGAGCAGAACGGCACACAGAAGTAGGATGCATCGCGGTAAACAGACAGTGGCAGCAGCATAGCCAAACACAGATGCCATCATGTGTAAACTTTACAGTATATAAAGTATATTTACAGTATATTACTTCGCGAGTGGAGGCCGTAGCCGGACACACTCTGTTTTAGTGTCTTTAGACTAAGAAAGGCAAGAGCTAAATTGGGTATCATACTGCAAACTGCATTTCAAAAAGGTCTTGGCTTTGCCCCAGAGTCTGTGTCAAGTAGGAAGTAGGATGATGGCACTTTAAATGAAACAGACCAGAAAGTATCCTTGTCCAAGTACCTGAACCACATGGAATGGATGCACTCAATTCAAGAACAGTAGCAGACACAGCCAAACTGTCCAGCATCCGGAACCATCTAAGAAAATAAACATCAGCAACATTGTGAAAAAATTTCCATCATCTGTCCTTGTGCCATATACTTTCAGTCAACACCAAAGTTTTTGTGAAAATAGGTGAGAATAGGGTGAAAAGGTTTGCAAAATAGACTGCGTCATCTGTAAACTGACCCCTGTGACTGTAACACTACTACTGCTTACCTGCTTCCTCATGAATAAGACTCCAAGGTACTTCAATTTCTCTATCATGACAAGTTCTCCCTCCTCACCAAAGGAACATCCCACACCTTTTCCTGTGTTTTATGCCAATTTATGCCAAAGATTTCCCAGATATTCAAGAATCTCTACGTACCATACTGTCTAGCAACATGCAGCTTAATTCTACACAGCTTTCTGGCCATATTAGAGGACAGAGACATCGACTGACCAGTGTACACAACATTCTGTCTACAACCTCACCAGACAGCATGGGACAGTAACAAACAATGCTATTGCTGACCCAAACCCCTGACCCAACTCCTTATAAACAAGATTCCAAAGTATACATCTCCGCCACAGGTCTTTATCCTGGCCTGAAACGGGTATCCCACTCCTGATTTTTAAGTCCAAGTCTCTCCCATGTCTACCAATCATATAGTGTAAGACAAATAACCCTGTACTCATGACACTATTCTTCGTCATTACCACAGGTAATGATCCCATATGAGTAGAGGGATTTGCATCAAACAGTACAAATTTTCCACAAACTGAGCAAACGGCTAGGAGCATTAACTACCACCACTGCCCCCCGTCCTCTACCAGGGACAAGGACTCCTTTCTCACCTGAAGGAACATTCTACCACTTTCTAGGAAAGAACCAGAGCACTGGATGCACAGATTTCCATCTTAGTCACTTCACATTGTGCAGTGAAACATTCCAGTGAATGTTGGGGGTCTTCTCGGAATAGTGCCAAGAGAATAACATTTGCAAACAACAGGGAAGTTACATCACTTCTTCTAGTTGCGGAGCAGATAGTTTTAACATTATTGTTTAACAGGTTTGAGTATGAACATCTCAGTATTTATGTATATTGAAATAACGTTTCAGCATTTTTCCTGCTTAGACTTGGAGCATGTTACAAAACACTGATTCCCCATAACACATCTGCTTGTATTGACAAGAGACTGGGAAAGCACTGATGTCTTTATTCTGGTAGACAGGCACAGGTTGCCTGAGCTGCCTGCATTCTCAACTTTTCTTGCAAACGACTTTATAATGTGCCATAGGTACTGGAGAAGATACATTAGCCCAGGTTCCTAGCAATTACTTTTCTTTTAAATACATAGTTGTCTAGAATTTTCTATTCCCTGATGGTCTAGTGGTTAGGATGCAGCGCTCTCACCGCTGCGGCCCGGGTTCGATTCCTTGTCATGGAACCAACCCCAGCCACTCCTAGTGCCGGTCCCAAGCCCGGATAAATGCGGAGGGTTGTGTTAGGAAGGGCATCCAGCATAAAAACGTGCCAAATCAAACATGCGGATGGTCCGCTGTGGCGACCCCTAATGGGAGATGCTGAAAGAAAGGAGGAGTTGTCTAGAATTTTTTCAGAAACATTTTTTTGTTATGTGGACAAGTTTAAATTAAATGCATGCAACTTCATGGGGTGAAAGTGAAACTTCATAACAAGTGACCAACCACATAATCCGCCACCTGCTTCACCATACACATCCACTGAGCCTTGTTCATGGCATTCGATAGAGTAATTAGATTTAACCAGTGTTGAACAAAGTACACAAAACATGTAGTTTAGTTAAAGTACAGTAGGTAAAATGTGACTCCAGTAAAAGTAAGTGTCCCTTTAAACTTTCACTTGAGTAAAAAGTACAAAAGTGCCTTCAAAGGTACTTAAGTATCCAAAGTACTATGATTTATTACGGCTATAAATGTTCCTATTATCATTTTTTTCACAAGACTCTTTGCTTAATTAACTCAGTTTATGTGAAAAGTTAATGTTACTCTCAGCACAATGATCTATTAATAGAATGATATTTATAGAACGATATCATGAGCCCAAAACCTTCTTTCCAACTACCTAAAAAAAATCGTGTTAATAAGGTCACAGGTGTTGTGTCAGTTTGAGTCTGCAGTTTCTTCATCGTTTATTCCTCTCTAAATGCTTGAACTAATGCTGAACTGTATGTTGGTGATCAGTAGATACACCAAGTGCCGATCAAAAGAAGTTCAAAACAGAGGGTGCGCTCGACCCCGATTGGTGTGTGTTTGACCGGCTTAAGTTTTTATTCACCCAAATAAAAAGGAACGAGTGATTTCACAAAAAGTTGAGTAAAAACATATTTGACTGAAACGTAATAGTGAAAAAGTAAAAGTCTCCGCAAATGGAAATACTTCAGTAAATTACAGATATGCGGAAAACCTACTTAAGTACGGTAATGATTTACATTTACTTCGTGAACAAATGACCGACGATCGTCTTGCAAGTTTGTGAAAACTGATCAAAGTGAGCAAAAATCAAGTGCAGTTTAAAAGCCACAAAGACACCAGTCTTGTAAAAAGCTGTATTTCTTTTATATATGTTAAGAAAAGAGCACAAACATGATGTTTTCTATCGTTAAAAGATTTTGTTACTATAAGTCTGTATGTAATGCGCTTTAAAAAAAGTGTCAGGACGGATGAAGGAATCCGAAAGAAAGTGAACGGTGAGAGAAGGAAGAGCTAAAATATTTAGAAAGAACATGGTTTAACTGTACACTGATGTTTTATGCAGATCACTCTACATTGGCAGTGTGTTCTTTTCGTTTTCCCTCTATAGAGAAGTCCCAGTACTGTCAGAAAGAGTGTTAGAGGAGTGATTCATTACCTTGCTCTCTCTCTCTCTTTCTCTCTCTTTCCCCTTTTCTCGCCGTGTTCTCTCCCCCGTGCTAATTACTCAGACTAGCTGACCTTCCACATATCCTACTTTCCCAGCTCAGGTTATCGCGTGTTAAGCTCCAGAGACGTTCAAGACATGGAGGCAATTTATTTCTGCCCCGTTCCCCAGCAGCCACCTCGAAGTCCTCCAGCAGGCAAAACATACGGGAGGTCTGACGAGTGAGGGGGAAGTGTGTTGGGAGAGTGCGTGTGTGTGTGTGTGTGGGGCGATTCTGTTGGTGTGGCTAAAAAAAGATTCTCAAATTTAATGTGATGGATGATCCGATGCATACACACATGCATTATCTCTTGTTAAATGTGTACTGGAGCTACAAGGATAATAAATTAGGGGTTTCAATTACAGAAACCCTTCGATGAGAATTTCAGTTCCAAAAAGATAAAAAGCAAACGACAAAAAACGGAGGAGAAGAACAAGTCGGTTAAATGACGTGAAGAAACGTCAGAGATAAAGGAGACCAAAATAAACTCGAATCTGTCATATTAGGCACGTTTTCACATCGAGCTGTCAGAGTGTCATAACATCGCCATGCATCACCGCCTGTAAAAACAAACAAAAAACACACATTGTTTATATTTAGCTGCGAAAACACCCGCCGCTGCGATACTTCCACGCCGAGGCACGGGTAACAAAATTATCTTTTCTAAAAATATATACGATTATATTAACATTACAGGTGCGAAGCTCAAGCAGAACCTCCGCCTAAAGCCATAGATCACTTTCCCCCTCAACCAGGAGAGCTATAAATCATCCCAGACAGAATGAGACCAATAACGGCTTACCTGCACCACCATGGTGCAGAGTTTTATGGGCGGAGAGAAAACTGTACTGCGTGTCAGAAAAAGTCCTGATATTTGGAAGCGAAACACACCGGCTATCCTGCAAAGACAAACAGGACAGCTTGGATTATTATGCAATTTCCTGTCCAGAAAACACATATGACGCACTGTGGGCTTTCTGTCCCACTCAACATCACACCCAAATTCTTCCTCAGACACCCCCATCTCCCCCTCTGTCCCACTTAAAAGCACGCCAATTTCTCGTTTTGTCCCATTTAGACACACCCATCTCTCACCTATAGATATGTCAATATGTCCCACTCAAACACAAAACTGTCCTACTTAAAGACTGTCCCACTTATAGGTGTAAATTTGTGTCATGCAAAGACACACTTTTGTCCCAGTCAGAGACACACCTATCCCTCCATTTTTCTTACTCATGGACAAATCTGTTCTACTTATAGGTGCCCATCTGCCCTGTAAAAAAATAAAAAATAAACAGGCATAAATCGTCTGTCTGAAACGTCAGTTGCTAACACAAGACAAACCTACCTCAAGACAAAAAAGATCTACTATCTAATAGAGGTCGACACTCCTATCTGCATCAATCAGACCACACCCATCAGTACTTCTAAAAACCCCTGCCATCTGTCACTCAGTCACAAACCACTTGAAAAGACTCAAATATATACCTGTCTATGCCACCCAATGACACTCATCTCCCACAATCAAAGACACACTCATTAGTCCCACTCAAAGACACGCCCATTTGTTCCACTAAAATATACACCCATTTGCCCCACTCAAAGACACACCCATCTGCCCAATCATTACACACATCTGCCCCAATCAAAGACATACCCATTTACCCAAATCAAAGACACGCTCATCTGTCCTACTCAAAGACACGCCAATCTGTCCTGCTCAAAGACACACCAGTCTGCCCTACTCAAAGACACCCCAATCTGTCCTTCTCAAAGACACACCAGTCTGCCCTACTCAAAGACACCCCAATCTGTCCTTCTCAAAGACACGCCAATCTGTCCTACTCAAAGACACGCCAATCTGTCCTGCTCAAAGACACGCCAATCTGTCCTACTCAAAGACATGCCTCTCTGTTCCACTGAAAGATATGCCAATTTGTCCCACTCTAAGACATGCCCATCTGCCCTATTCAAAGACACGCCTATTTGTCTCACCCAGACATCTTTATCTGTCCCACTCAGACATGCCCATCTATTTCACAGAAAGGCAGTCAAATCTTTTCCACTCGTCTATCTGTACTCAGACACAAAGATTTGTTCCACTTAAATAAAACACCTGTCCCACTTAAAGACACGCCTATCTGTCCACTTAAGGACACACCCATCTGTCCCACCTAAAGACACCTGTCCAATCAAAGACATGCCCTACAAACTAAATGCATTTTAAAACATTTCAAAATGGACATGTATTTATAAATGAATTAACAGGAAATTACACAAAACTTTTTTTTCATGCTGCTCCAGCTGAAATTTGTACTGGGGGGCTGACATTTGACCCTGCAGGAATCTGACAAGCCGTGTCTAGATTCACTTAAAGGCTGTTAGCTGAGCTGTGAAAGCATCAGTTCAAACTGAGGAATGAGTTCGAGCCGATACACGACCTGCTATTCGAGGACAGCTGTGAAACTGACATGGTTTTGAGTAGCCATCAGTAAATGTCGAGGGAGGAGACGAAGTAAGACATGTGTCACTGTTTAAGCTCAAATTAGCTCTTTTTTACCTCGAAAAAAACAGAAAGTCCTCTACTTACGAGGGAGATGCGTTACGACGACCCCATGTCAAGTCAAGAATATCGTAAGTTGAAGATGAACTAGAACGAACTAAAGCAGATGATTTTACCACTTACATTATTTGTTTCTTGTTGATATCATTGAGTGTGATATCTGGGTTTCACGTGCCATGACTGACAGCTTTTCCTGCCTCATGCTGGTTTATAATTTTCATTTACTGCTCTAAACTGATGACCTTCCTCTTCTTTTTTTCACTAGCAGCAGGAGACATACTTGGCGCTTCGGAAGACATGCTTTTATCACTAAATTTGCTGTTTGAAACTGTTTAAAACAGAAAAAAATCCTCTCACAGGGCGAGAGATACGCTCATCCCAGCTACATGTCTAACGTATCGTATTTGTACAATTTTGTCGTATTGCTATCATCATCGTAAGATCGCATGTCGAAAAATTGTCATTCGATTTGGAAATAGACGGGGCATAATTGTGTGCTTGTCTGGCAATAGTATGATACGCCGTCATCTTCAAACTATTCAAGAGCGCACTACATGGTGAAACTGTGGACGACTTGTGGTACAGATCTTTACAAATTCAGCTAAATATTCGAACAAAACAATGCAATATTACCTAAAAGAACTAGGCGAATGCTCTGCTATGTTTACAACATGACTATTCAGTTCACCTTTAATAGCTTTTAATGAGCATCATAATGGTGGATTTATTTCAAGACGCGCTCTGCTACAAATCCACCGTTTAGCCCGCTTTAGTGCGTCTAATAAAACCCGGCCAGCCCCGTGTTTCTATGGCGTCGTATAAATCAGGCGGTGTATGAACACGACTCTAGCCAATTTTGCCCTGGCAAGGGCTGTAGAGCCACAGCCAAACCCTCCGTCAGCTTATTTACACAGCGGACACCTGATAGCCTCTGTGGCACCGTCACACACCAGCAGCCTCCCACGGAAACAGAATGAATCAGCGATACAGCTCGTAAATCTCTGATTAACATGCAGTGGCGGATCCTGGCTCGGTCGTACCGCTGATACAAAACCAAAATTCCATGTTCAAGAAATCGGATATGTCTGCTGCTAAGAGAGAACAGAAGACGTTTTAGGTTCTGCGGAATCCTGAGGTGTGGAAATTGGTAAAATTAACGGGGAGTGGTAGCTTAGTGGGTAAAATGGTAAACTTCTGACTAGAAGGGTGCGATTTAAAATTAACAAAGCTGCCACTGCTGGGCCCTGAGCACCTTGACACAAAAATAATGAGATAATTGTATTTTTCTGTCAAATGGCAAATATATATTACATGTAAATACTACTGCTGTCAATCGATTCACACGATTGTCATGAGGTAACTCGTGATTAATCGCAACTTAATCGCATATGTTAATCTGTCCTAAATGTACCATAAATGAATAATTTAAATGTTTTAAATACTCTAATCAACATGGCCATGGACAAATTTAAATTATTTATGCATATGTATGTTAATTATTACCAAAACCATACGCAACATAGAGCATGAAGACAAAAATATTCTTGTACATTTTTTAAACTTCAGTTTTAAACTATGTAAATCGTCAGGACACTAAACAGAACTTTTGCTATGTTTCCACACGGACGGTTTTATTTGACGGATGTGTGCATCATGGCAGATTTTGGCGCTTAATTTCAGATTTGGTGCATTAGTAAAACAAATATTTAGTGGAAAAAAAAAACATTTTGTTTTTTAATAAATGTGTGTTACTTTGAAGGCTTTCATTTCACATTTTACAGATTTATAAAAAAATTTTCATACAAATGTAACAGAAACCTTCTGCATTAATATAATTAGTGCCGTTAAAATGAATTTAAATTACCTTTGACAGGAGTGGTATATACACAATGGAAGAGACATTTCAACAGTTAAGTTGTGTGTTCAAATCCCAGCATCTAACTGCTAAGCTAGGTAAATCAGATTTACATTAAAAGCATTTGGCAGATGACCAGTTACTTCAGAGTGATTTACATTTATCTCATTTATACACCTTAGCATATTTTGGGTTAAGGGCCTTGCTCAGGGGCCCAGAAGTGGTAGCATGGTGTGGTTAAGATTTGAACTCACGACCTTCTGCTTCAAACTCCAACGCCTAAACAACTGAGCTAGCACCTCTCATTGAAATAAATGCAAGTTGATCTGTATGAGGGCGTCTGCCAAATGCCATAAATGTAAATGAATGAAGCATATTTATTGAAAACACACAAGTGGAGTTAGTATGGATTCAAAATAATGTCACGGTTCCAAAATTTCACACGCCATTACATTTTGCAGCACTAAAAGCAAATGTCAGAAGTGAGCACTAAGTGGATAATACTAATGTATCATTCATGACAGTTAACCTACATACTCAAAGCTACTCAGTGTATAGTAAACCTTTTAACCTTAATGCTGCTCCGGTCTGTATTACTTATTTACGAATATTATTATGATTATTACTTCAGTGTCTGTTTTTGTGAGAGGAATAAGAAGCAGAAAAGAGCCAAGAGCCTTGATCACATGTACTTTACAGCACGGTGAAATACTTTTCTGCACATTTCCCAGTGATGTTAGGAAGCTGACGTAATAGCGCAGGTTCAGCCAAGATACACCGACCCTGGAGCACACACAGGGTTAAGGGCCTTGCTCAGGGGCCCAAGTGTGGCAGCTTGGCTACAGCAGGGCTTAAAAACCCGACATTCCATTCAGTAACCCAGAGAGAGAACATTCAGCTGAAGGAGCTTCGGTGAAAACATCATGTGGGAGGATCAAATCGAAAACTTAAGAAGGAACACAGGTGCTCATTGATTGGCAGAACTTTTGCGTTGAACAAATTGATTATGAACAAAAGGAAACGCAAAACAATGAACAAGTAACGAAAAAAATAATTATAATACAGGCACAACAAAGAAACCAACAAAGGACAAACAGACAGCAAACAGTGCTATGAAACGTGAGTATATATGCAGACACACGTGACATGGATCCTAAAGGTGCAATGGTCCGTGGGAAGTTTGGCCATAATCCCGACAGTCAGCAATTTACAATAAAAAAAAAACTAACGCAAAATAGGGGAAACAACGTAAGCCTTTGACTTGCTCGTGTATATACATGAACCTGTGACTCAATTAACCTCCATGGGTTTTTATTTTTTGTATAGTTTCAGCTCATTTAAAAAAACAGTTAGGAGGAGACTGGTGCTTAAACCCCTGACCTATTTAGTAACCAAGAGCCATAACTAATAAGCTATTATAGTCCAACTCAATTAAAAAGAAAGTGATATTCTGCTATCCAAAAAAAAAATAAAATAAAATAGCCAAATACTAAGAACTGTTACAGTAATCACCCTGAAGATGATTAGATTCCTTTAACAGCAAGCCCTGAAGTGTTTTTCCTCTCATATCACTAATGCTAAAAAAAAATACCCATTTATAGTTTTGATATCTGTACATCACATCTCGTTACTTAGAAACCAGGATGTGATCCGTCCTGAACAATTTCTCCTGTACAGATTTTACACCTGTAGGTCTGACAGTTACAAAGTCCTCAGAGACTCTAAATATTTGCAATTACAGTATTTGGCAGATGCCCTTATCCAAAGCTGAGCAATTAAGAGCCTTGCTTAAGGGTCCAGTAGTGGCAGCTAGGTGATGCTGGGATTTGAGCCCAGAACGTTCCAATGAGAAGTCCCACACCTTATCCACTGAGCTACCACTTCCCTATGAGAAGGGAAGGGGCTTTTACTTGTCACATGTACATTATTGCACATTGAAATGCTTTCTTTACATTTTCAACCATGATCGCACCCCTGGAGAACTGAGAGTTAAGGGCCTTGTTCAAGGGCCCAAGAGTAGCAGCTGAGCGATACCAGAGCTTGAACCTCTGACCTTCCGATTCAGAAAATCCAGAGCCTCAACCACTGAGCTATGACTTCCCTTTAAATAGACGTCTCCATACAAAAGATTGTACATCACCAATAATTTGGTTGGCCGTCCACGTGTATATATATATATAAGTTGTGAAAGAACTGTTACTATAGAAACAATAACGCATTAGAACATGACATCGATTCCGGTATAGACAATGAAATCAACGCCAGGTTACCAATCGGTTTGAAGAATTTAACAGCATGTGGGTATAATGATAAACACTAGATTTACCCAGAATTCTCGGGTGTTTCAGAATAGCGTAGCCTTATCCTTCTTTTCTGAGTCCTTGAATCAATTGTTCACCCCGGATTCATTCAGCGTGCGAGTCATTCAGCTGAGACGTTTCATTCAACAACTGCATTCTACAACTCGGCGTCCTTCAGCGAGTTCCGAGAGGAATCCCTTTCGAGAATTGATCGCTAATGAAGTGTACAGCCATTTTCCAACCCAAGGATCCAAAGTGTTTGGTCATGTAAGAATCCTGGGTCCTTCAAGTCACGTGGTTCTTTTATTTATCTTCAGTAAGCAATGAATTCTGGGCAGGGTGACAAAAAAATCCAGAGCTTATCACTAAAATAGTGAACGGGTGAGGTACACGCCTTGGATGGGATGCCAGTTAATCAACATTCACACACTTATCAACACCTACGTGGAAGATTAGTGGTTTTCGTACAGGGAATGTTTGCTGCAGTGTGGAGAAGTTTATGGTGCTTCCAACAGCACTGGTTCTGATTCTGAACCAATTTGGTTCATCTTGCATCATCACAAACGTGCATGAGGAACACAAAATAACTCACCCAAAATGTTATATATGGCAGAGTCAAGTAAGGCACACGGCATAATTCCTCTAAAGTACAGAAGATCTCGCCGTTCCGCTTCTCACAATGTTCTTGAGGTGACACCTAAATTCATGCTTGGTATGCTGTGGAAACTAATGATGTCATCATCGTCTTCCTGAACTCGTGAGCACCTGAGAATGATTCATGCTCACATTTATTCAGTGCAACCGAACGCTGGGCAGCTCGTACAGGAAGTCTCGGATTCAATACCTAACCGCGATAGGAAAAAATAGAAGCGGAAGACATGAGTAGACCATAATGCAAGCTCAGGATCAAATCCCAGAGGTCCGATGCTACTCAAAGCACCATGAAATAATTATCCAATAAATAAATAAAAAACCCAGACATTTAAAAACATTAATTATTGTGCATAAAAGCAACATAATATGGATTTGTTCATAATTGGACTATTTTCCGTAAAACTTTCAGAGTTGGTGGGTGGAAAAAGTGCTCCAAAAATGTATTTCAGGGCCTGACTGCAGCTCACGGTACAGGAGACACTGTGGTGTGAATGGATTCCCCTGAATAAGCAAAGAGCCTCGGAGTTCTGCTTTGATGCTACGCATAAGGACGCAAATAATACAATTACCCTGGACCCCGTTCTGCATAATAAACAAGCAGGTGTCACCCCTCCGTCAGCCACGCAGGACCTCGAGCTCAGAGATTTCAGAACACCAGAAGAGCCACTAGGCAGCAAGGGCTTACTCTTCAGGCATTACAGCAGATACACAGTGTCAATATAAAGAGGAGAGTCAAGGTCATTGTGAAGGTCAGTAATATTAATGAAGCATTTTTTTTTTTCTTCAGAATAATAGATACATTTCTGGCTATTTTTACATTTCAGTTTATTTCACACCATGCAGTCATAAAGCTCTAATTTATGTATCTGTCAAACGTCTACCTTTAAACGTGCTTTCAAATATTTCAGGATTTTTTTGGCATTTGATATAAATGAGAACAGATGTTCCAGTTTCGCTGTATTTTAAGTAGAACACAATTGCTGAATATACAAGTGGTTCTTCAGAGAGGAATCAAAATAGTTAGTGCAATAAAAGATATGCATGCGCACGCACACACACACACACACACACACACACACACACACCTTTCTAGGACACACTCACTCAAATCTTCACTTTGTTGCTGCCCAATTGAACAAAGCAAACAGAATAACATGACCAAGCAAGAGAAAAATCACAGCAATTTCACATCACTTAAGAAATCCAGATGTTATTTCCAAATTCTTTCTCTGGCCTCTTTTGGTCATTCATGGCATCTAGAATTTGTGTATTCAGTGTTCTCGTATAACACCTGATTCCACTCTGGAATTATCGACTTACCATATAAAAATCCAGTTCAATACAGTGTGGTATTTCACATGTCCTTGTGGGAGAAGGTAAGTGGAGCAGCGGTAGCCTCAATGTGTCGATGTGCAAATGCAACCTTTCTAACCTTTATATAGACAAACACATTTTTATTTTAATATCTGGTTCACTTGCTGTCACTTGTGGAGGGATTCAGGCTACTGTGGGACATTCACGGTCTCATCCTCGTACCCGGAGTTGCCAACTTACTGACGGTCACTAGATTTTCTTACATTTGTGCAAGTCAACTTTCCCATGGACGACTCACAGATCATCTTTCTACTGGCTCATCACTGATCTTCTATCTTTCTATTGGCTAATCACTGATCTCCTATCTTTCTATTGGCTCATCACTGATCTCCTATCTTTCTATTGGCTCATCACTGATCTCCTATCTTTCCAATGGCTAATCACTGATCTCCTATCTTTCTATTGGCTAATCACTGATCTCCTATCTTTCTATTGGCTAATCACTGATCTTCTATCTTTCTATTGGCTCGTCACTGATCTCCTATCTTTCTATTGGCTCATCACTGATCTCCTATCTTTCTATTGGCTAATCACTGATCTCCTATCTTTCTATTGGCTAATCACTGATCTTCTATCTTTCTATTGGCTCATCACTGATATCCTATCTTTCTATTGGCTAATCACTGATCTCCTATCTTTCTATTGGCTAATCACTGATCTTCTATCTTTCTAATGGCCGATAACTGACCACCGTTATTTCCACTATTCTACATCCACCATTGTTTTTAATAACTAATCACCATCAACCACTGCTCCCAATGACTACCCACTGATCACAATTGTGCCGACAACCAATCACTATCCACCGTTGTTCCCAACAACGAATTACCTTTAAACATGGTTCCCAAAGACCAATCACTGATCATCCTCACTTCCAATGACTATTCACTATCCAACATTGTACCCAACAGCTTATCACCATCCACCACTTTTCCCAATGACCAATCACTGATCACTGTTGCTTTGAAAAAAACAATCAATGATCACTGTTGCTTCCAAAAACCAATCACTGATCACTATTGCTTTCAAAGACCAATCACTGATTACTATTGCTTCCATAGACCAATCAATGATCATCCTAACTTCCAATGACTAATCACCATCCAACATTGTACCCCACAGCTAATCACCATCCATTACTTTTTCCAATGACCAATCACTGATCACCATTGTTCCCAACAACTGTCGTCTCCCCAAAACCCACCAATGTGGATCATTGTTTGTCCCACCAGCATGTTTTCTGTTTTTTCCTGTTACAGCAACAAAACAAAGTATTCCTCAGAAACAGATTCCTCCGTACCCATTCCCGTATTCCTCCTGACTTTAATAAAATATAGATTTTGTAAATATTCCTTTGGCTGTGCAATTTATAATGAACGACTTATCCCCTTCGACTCAACTCTATCCTGAGAATTTCCAGAATATCTTCCTGCTCTTCAATAAACATGCAGATCATTCATGAGGCGACTTCTTGAGCGCGTTAGAGCATGCAGTAGTTACTTTCTCATCCAAAGAGTTGCCATCACTGCTCATGCTCTCCTCCTGGAACGAGCTTCTCCTCCTGGAACGAGGTTCTCCTCCAGAAACTTCAAACAGAAGCCCCCCAATGAATTGCAGTTCCTCTGACAACGTACAGCTCCAAACCTGCACTGACTGCCACTCAATGCCTTTATATAATCCATTGCATTACATTGTGCACGTGCATTTCGAATGGTAGAGCAGAAACGTGTTTGTGTGTTGTCTGAGTCAGGATGCATGCACGCGCTTCCCGGAAATCCACCTTGCACAGGTGAGACACTTTCTAACTCAGATAATAAAATGCCTGGATTATTTGAACCACAACAAGAGCAAAGGATTTTTTTTTTCCATTCCATAAAATATGCGATTTGCACAGCCGACACTGTACCTGTGCTCCATCTAGCGCACCTTGTGCACGACTCGCGCACCTACAGTAATAAAACACGGTCCGGCAGCGCGTGCATGCGTGCATCATTCCACGCGCTGGAATAAAAGAAAAAAAAAGAAAATAGCGGGAAAAAACCCCTACAAAACAACAATAACAATAAAACCTTCTTGCCGTTCTGGAACATCTACTGACCTTGTAGGACCAGGGGCTGGCTTTCTGGTAGTAAAGTTCAGCGCTTGGTTTTTCCTGCAGCAGGTCGGACGGCGCGCGCGAGAGAACCTCTCTCAGCGGCGCTTGAGTGCGCGTTTGTGAGTGAGGGTGAGGTGCACGCGCGCGGTCTCTCGTGCCCGCGCGTTTGAGCGGCGGCGCGCCGCATGACCGAGCACAGTCCCTGCTAAACACTGGCAATGGTCAGTAGTAGTGAACTTTTCCCTGCTAAATCAAATAAAAACAATCGTTGACATTCTAACGGTTTCCTCTACAAACACCATTACATGGTTTCCTCCAAATAGTGTGTCTGTGTATAAAACCTTCATCAAACCAACAGATTCCAGTGTAGAAACATCTCAGAAACTCCATGTTTAATGATGTCCTAATGGTCCCTATAGGTGTCCAGTAGATACCAAGTGGCTATTGGTCTTTGATGGGATCCACTAGACATAAAAACATGTTCCATAAATGTCCAATTATAACCATTAAAACCTTTTCTACTAGGTGTGTTTGTTTGTTTGTTTGTTTGTTTGTTTGTTTGTTTCATTTGATTATAGCAGGGTAGAGCTGGTGATACTGTGATCCAGATTGTGATGAACGTTATACCGCAATGAGATATCACACCTGACATCACCTTACCTCTTTTCCTCTGCTCATTCTTCCCTCCATCCTTCCTTTCCTTGTCCTTTTTTGACCAGTAAGCATTTTTTTTTTAATCTAAGCTCAGTCTAATTAAAAGACAAATTTAAACAAAAGAACAGACTATAAGTTTACTGTGTTATTTATTTATTTATGTATTTAATTATTTATTTATATTTGAACTGTTATTTTTTTTAATTGTACTTTTTTATTGTTGTTTTTATTTATTTAACCTTTTATTTATTTATTTATTTATTTATTCATTTATTTATTTATTTATAATTTTTTTTTATATTTGAACTGTAATTTTTTTATTGTAATTTTTTTATATTGTAAATTCTTGTTTTTTTCCTCTTGTTTTATTTTTATTTTTAGATGTTTTTTATTTACATTTTTTTATTGTACTACTCCACTGACACTCTTTATATTTGTTGTTTTTATTTATTTAACCTTTTATTTATTTATGTTTTATTCTTTTTGTAGATCCAGTTGCTAAAAACGTTTTATGGCATATCGCACTGTGTTTGGCTGCGTATGTTACAAATTAAATAAAAATTTAAAAATCAATTATAATAATCACGTCTGCAGCTAGATACTGTGTACATTTTTGTCCTGTATCCTTATTATACCACAAATGAGACCTCAAGATACAACGTATTAGTCTCTCCATTATTATCACCACCAGAGATGGCAAAAGTAACACACATCCTTCACTCAAGTAGAAGTAAAAATCCTCATGTTTTAAAAGTAAAACTGGTTAAAATTTTCCCCTAAAGTTAAAGTGAAGAAGTTTGGGTCATGTACTTAAGTAAAAAGTGGTCATTACTACTACTTGTTTTAGTGTCAGGCTGGTAACTGGACCTCACATCATATTAATATATTCATACAAAATAATTTCAAATGTTGTTATCTAATGAATGTATCCAGACTGAAGATCCACCATATAGAACACAATCAGAGAAAAGATGATGAGGATCATGTGATCAGGAATGTGTCTGTTCTCAGTCATGTTCACATCACTGACTCCCTCTGTCTCATCCACATTCCACACCTCAGACTTCTTGCTTGTTGTGGTAGATTGAGAAAGCCGTGCAATGACAAGAAATAGGTCGATTGTGGTGCACAATGAGAAGAAAATATATCGATCAGTTCACCAAATAGATTAAAACTAAACTAAGTCTGTTTTGAAAATGAGAAAGTACAGATATTTGTGTAAAAATATAATGACTAAAAGTGAAAAGTTTTCCAAAAAATAAATAGTGAAGTAAAGTACTGATACCAGAAAGAATCTACTTAAGTAAAATTTACTGGTAATAAATATCATCATCATCATCATCATCAACATCATTATCAGGGTTCTTCTGATATAATCCAAGAAATTACAAATAAAAAAAAAAAACATTTCTAGTTCAGTTCCCAGTGTGTATTTTATTTCTTTCTTTCATTTGCTTCCGGTCTAAAAACTGCAATCTCATCATCCCAGACTGGTGTGTGACGGTGTGGTGAGCTTCGTCCTCGGTAGGTGTACAGCCACCTAATTGCACGCTGCACTCGTGGTCATCCACTAAAGCCCTTTTTTAGAGTTTAAACACAGGCTTTCAAGGGCGCAGGCTGAACTCCACCCTCACTCAACACATCCTATAGCGCAGGGTAGTTGAAATTTCCTCCAGAACATCTCAGTTCTTGTCCTGGACTGGTGTATCTCTGTTCTGACGTTTTCATTCCGAAAAGGCAACAGTTACTGAGAAAACACAAAACAAATTTTGTTGATTGGAATGATACACTCGGTACAAATGAGGTGGTAAGTGGAATCTCAATGAGACTCTGGATAAGAGGGTCTGCCAAATGTAGTGACCAGTGGCAGTCATGTGATGTGCAAGGACTTATGGGTAATGTATTTGATTGCTGATTTTGACATGAACACAAACTGTTATTTTTCTAGCTTTATGGCATTTATTATCCAAATAATACAGAATAAATGCAGAATAAATGCCATAAAGCTAGAAAAATATCTTACCAATCAAATACATTACCCATAAGTCCTTGCACATCACATGACTGCCACTGGTCACTACATTTGGCAGACCCTCTTATCCAGAGTCTCATTAAGATTCCACTTACCACCTCACCTATCACCCCCACCTGATTCTTTTAATGTCCTGCTAAGTATTTTATTGAAGTTTTGGCCCTTGTGTGTTTTCCTGTCAAGCTTTTGTTAGTGTTGTGTGTCTATGGTCAACCTGTTACCAAGTTCTTTCCAGTCGTTATCTTTGTGGCTTAGATCTATTAGATCCATGAAGTTACAGAGCAACTCATGAACTTTGAACATAGATTTGAACTATTAACAGTCTAATTCAACTTCACAGGACCACAGGTTACATGAACAGCTCTGCATTAAAGCACCTATTGGACCTTTTAGTGCCACCCAAAAAAGGATGGGTTCAAGGTTTCTTTCTCACACTATCTCACTTTTTCCTTGCCACAGTCACCACTGGCTCGATCATTGAGGAAAAACATGTATACATCATTTTATAACCACTTTATTTCTGTAAAGCTGCTTTGAGACAATGTCCATTGTTAAAAGCACTATACAAATAACTATGAATTGAATTGAATGGAAATTGAGTCCACCGCCTCTTCTTTTACATCTTTTACATGTCTAGCTACTCCTCAATACTGTAAGGGAGTTTCTTATGTGGAAGTATGTGAAGTAGGAAAAAAAAACAAGTTGATCTTACCAACAAAAAAATACATTGATTGTGCTAATTGAGGTTTTCTTTGGGAGTGACGACGATGGACAGGATTAGAAACAATTTTATTAGAGGGACAGCGCATGAAGGACGTTTTGAGGACAAAGTGAGAGAGGCCTGATTGAGATGGCTAGGACATGCAGAGAAGGGACATGGGGTATATCAGTGGGAGAATGCTGAGGATGGAGCCCCAAGGAAGGAGGAAAAGAGTCAGACTAAGGAGGAGGTTTATGGATGTGGTGAAGGAAGACATGCAGGTAGTTGGGTTGAAAGAGGTAGATGTAGAGGACAGGGGGGTCTGGAGACGGATGATCCACTGTGGGAGAAGCCAGAAAAAGAAGAAGAAATAGATTGATTGTGCTAATAAAAACACTAGCTAGATTGGAATTGTAGCATTCAAAGCATGACAGATTTCTGCCATGCTGCGTCTAAAACCCCTAATTCAAATAATCTGTTCTTGATCGGCTTTTAGTGAGTTAGGTATTAAAAAAGTGAAAATCACCAAACCATGACTTCAGACACTCATTCAGCTAAATTCATTTTAATCCTCCACACAGTGCTGGGACTCACAAATCAGATGTACATTTGCCAGATTGGATTTTCAATTGGCAACCTTTCATGGTCAAAAACCAGCCCAAACAGTCACTTTGCCAAATTAGATCTATCAGCCCAAGGACATTTTTCAGTTTAGTGTGTTTAAAATGAGCTCTAGTGGGCAGGGAATTGGTAGATCTGGCAACACTGATCAGCTTCCCAATAACAGGAACTCATCTGGTCTTTAGAAACAGCCTAGTTTGGACAGATGTAGATGTAGTGGTGTGAGAAATATTAGCATTGTGGAGAAAAAAATATGGCACAAAGCCTTTTTTTTGTGCTCCTTTTTTTAAAACAAGGAACAAATTAGATGGCTGTTTATCTCCCTGTGACTAAGTCTCCATATTTAACCAAAAGCAGCAAGATTCATCATTAATTAATGTTGGAGTTATGATTGGTTTTAGGGTTGGTAGAATTATTGCACTTACAGTTTAAAAGTGGAGTTTATGTATTTGTGTATTTGGCTAGGGTTATAGTTGGAGTTAGGGTTTGGTCAGGTTTAGGATTCGGTTGGGGTTATGATTGTAGTTAGGGTTTGGTCAGGTTTAGTATTGGGCTGGGGTTATAATTGGAGTTAGAGTTTGGTCAGGTTTAAGATTGGGCTGGGGTTATAGTTGGAGTTAGGGTTTGGTCAGGTTTAAGATTGGGCTGGGGTTATGATTGGAGTTAGGGTTGGTAGAATTATTGCACTTATAGTTTAAAGGTGGAGTTCATGATTAGAGTTAGAGTTAATAGAGGGGTCTAGGATTGGTTTTAGGGCTGGTGTTATGATTGGACTTAGTGTTTGGCTAGCGTTTTAGTATTTGGCTAGGGTTATAGTTGGAGTTATGGTTTGGTCAAGTTTAGGATTGGGTTGGGGTTATGATTGTAGTTAGGGTTTGGTCAGGTTTAGTATTGGGTTGGGGTTATGATTGTAGTTGGGGTTTGGTCAGGTTTAGGATTGGGCTGGGGTTATAGTTGGAGTTAGTGTTTGGTCGGGTTGAAAATTTGGCTGGGGTTATAAGTGAAGTTAGGGTATGGTTGGGTTTAAGGCTGGTGTTATGATTAGATTTAGTGTTTGGTTGGTTTGGGTTTGGGCTAGGGTTATAGTTGAAGTTAGGGTTTGGTTGGGTTTAGTTAAATTTTGGGTTTATGATTGGATTTATGGGTAGGATGGAGTTTAAAGTATTGGTTTTGGGGCTTATGCTTGAGATAGGCGGAGGGTCAGGTTTAGGATTAGGTTTAGGGTTTTGATTGGATTAATGGGTAGGGTGGGTTTAAGTGTGGTTCAGAGTTTATGATTGGAATTAGACATAGTATCGGTTTAGGATTGGGTTTAGAGATTTAAGACAGGGTTTGGAGTCACAAGAACTTCTTGGTGTCTGCTTAAAGATTATTACTATTACTATTGATTTCAATGAAAGTCATGCATACAATGACAGCTGACCACAACACATTTATATCACAAATAATAAAAATGAATATACACTGCTTAAGGAAACAGCCTGAGTGAGACATTTAAAGACGATGGAGGACAAATTGTTTGGAGTTCACAGCTCTCATTCTGTGCAGAAAATTCTGTACAGATCTCTCCATTAGCCAGGAATAAGTAAATCCAAAATCCCACCAACAAAGGCAGTGATTAATACGACCATTACTATAGTACAAAGTTCAAGGTCCCCTGGTGGTCTAGTGGTTAGGATGCAGCACTCTCACCGCTGCGGCCCGGGTTTAATCCCCGGTCAGGGAACCAACCCAGCCACTCTCAGTGCCGGTCCCAAGCCCGGATAAGTTGGGGGGGGGGGTTGTGTTAGGAAGGGCATCCAGTGTTACATCGTGGGAAAAGAAGTAAAGATTTGTGCTGACCACATACACACACACACCCGAAGGCCAATGTAGCCTAGGAAATCTAGATTCCACAATGCTTTTGGTATGTAAGTGGTAACCAGAGAACCCTGCAGGAACCCTTGTGGACATGGACAGCAGCCTGAGCTCAGGATCAAACCGGGGACCCTGGACCTATTTGAAGGCTACTGCAGTAGTTAAAAAGAAGGTTTTGTGCTCATGATATTTTTTTAATAGATATCAGTGTTTGACTCATTTATATCATTCTATTTATAGATCAGTGTGCTGAAAGTAACATAAGAGTGTTTTCACATAAACTGAGTTGATAAAGTTGAGAGTCTTGTGTTAAAAATGATAATAGGAATATTATAGCCATAGTATAGCACTAACAGTACTTTGGATACTTAAGTACATTTGAAGGCAAAGTGGAAACCAGGAAAACAATCCATTCAATCATCCATCCATCCATCCATCCATCCATCCATCCATCCATCCATCCATCCGATTCCATACAATCATAAATGTAATTCCTTCTTTCCATCCATCCATCCATCCATCCATCCATTTATCCATCAGATTCAATACAGTCATCCATTTAATTCCATCCATCCATCCATCCATCCATCCATCCATCCATCCATTCATCCATCCATCTCTGCATTTGAGTCCGTCTGTCCATGACTTTTTGCTTCCAAAGGTTCATCCATATATCCCTCCATCCACATGTAATCCCATCCATCCATCCAGCCATCTATCCATCCATCCATCCATCCATCAATCCATCCATCCATCCATCCATCCATGTAATTTCATTCATTCATCCATCCATCCATCCATCCATCCATCCATCTATCCATCCACCCATCCATCCATCCATCCATCCAATTTCATCCATCCATCCATCCATCCATCCATCCATCCATCTTCACCCTTCATTCATTATTCTTTCATTTTCCATTATCAATTCAGTATGCAAGAACAGATGTACTTAAGTACATTTGAAGGCAAAGTGGAAACCAGGAAAACAACCAGGAAAACACCTAGAACCTGGACTTCTCTTTCTGTCTTCATTTCCTACTTTTGCACATTTTTCCACCCACAATTGCACAACTGACACTTTAACTGGACAGGCACACCTCAGTGACACTTTTAATACAGCACATGAACACTTTAATGACATCGTGACATTTTAGATCTGGACTATTGTCAATATCTATGTCAGATCCATACCCATGCTATTTTAACATTATTTAAGCACATTCCATATACTTTCATTTTTTATATTCTAGTTTTATTTCTATTTTCTGTTTATGTACATTATTGGACAGTGGAAAGAGCATTTCACTACATGTTGTACTCTGTGTGCCAAATAAATAAATGTGGCAAAAAAAAAAAAAAAGATAAATACTTTTGTACTTTTACTTTTACTGGTCATATTTTACCTCTCTATTTTTTACTCAAGTACGTGGTTTGTTTACTTCATCCACCACTGGATTACAGCTGTTTATAAAGCAGCACATTTCAAGCTAATATGCAACTACTTGTGCATTCAACCTTTCAGCCAATCAGAATCAAGCAGTCAGATTCACCATGAAAAAACTTTGAAAAAAATAGTTTTAAAAAGAGTTGAAACGAGTAAAAATAAGTTGTAAAAGAGTTTAAGCTGTTGACTGAGAGGATACATGGATCACTAAGACATCATTCCCTAAATTAAATTTAGTGGGCCCTCCTAACATTGGTCCCTCTGGATTTCTAGTTTAGGCCACGCCCACGTCCGGTTTGAAGTGTAAATACAGACATATATAGGGGTATTTTGTAGAATCCCTCAAGTCTTAGGGTTTTTTTTTTGCTACTGTTTTACCCAAATCTCCATTGACTTGATAAAAATGACACACCATGAGAAACAGGAAACGGGCGTTTTGCTTTATTCTTCCCTCAGTGAAACATCCTGCATTCTCAAGAAGAGCCACTTTATGACCACTATGTTGGAGCACATAGATCCTCCCTACATGCGTCTATACATTCATCAGCTTTGGAGAAGCAACATCTGGTTCACGACAAGGGCATGCTTTAAGTCAGAGTTACTTGCTAATTGAAGTTTAAAACACTGAACTGTGAATAGGGCTGTGTTCTAAAAAAAGGGTTTGGTAAAGAAAATGCGAAAACCGCGAGACAGACAGATACACACACACACACACACACACACACACACACACACACACACACACACACACATTGTCACATAGCTGAGAACGCCTGAGTCCTGTTTCCAAAAGAGTCTCCTGCTAATGGAGTGCTACATTCAGCACTGGCATGAGAAATTCTCAACACAACTAGACATAAAGTAGCTGCTCCAAAAAGAATTCAACAATCAGCAGCTCAAAGTCTCACAAGTGATGGATGTGCACGTGTTTGACTGATGACGGAGGTAAATCATTTTCCCCTTCTCTCTTTCTTTTGGGTGATGAAGAGAACAAGAGAAACAGCACAACAGACTTCAACTTATTCATCCATTCATCCATCTATCTATTTATTCTGATTCCATTCATCCACATTTCACCCCTATTAAGTTCTATTTCTTTATTACACATTAATTTTTATTGAATATTAGAATTGGGATCATTATCCATCCATTATTACATTTTCTAGCAATCCACCCTTTATGATTCGATTAGTTTGCTATGCATTCATCTATACATCCATCCATTCATTCATTATGTTATACTTCCAAAAGTTCATAGATTTTTCCATCCATCCATTCATCCATCCATCCATCCATCCATTCATCCATTTAAATCCATCCATCCAATCATCCATCCATCCATCCATCCATCCATCCATCCATCCATCCATCCATCCATCCATTTAATTCCATCCATTCAATCATCCATCCATCCATCCATCCATCCATCTATCTATCTGATTCCATACAGTCATTCATTTAATTCCATCCATCCATCCATCCATCCATCCATCCATTTAATTCCATCCATTCAATCATCCATCCATCCATCCATCCATCCATCCATCCATCTCTGCATTTGAGTCCGTCTGTCCATGACTTTTTACTTCCAAAGGTTCATCCATATATCCCATCCATCCATCTATCCATCCCTCCATCCATCCATGCAATTTCATCCATCCATCTTCACCCTCCATTCATTATTCTTTAATTTTTCATTATCAATTCAGTATGCAAGAACATACAATTATCCAGATATCCATCCAAAAGGCAGGAAGACATTTTTTTATTTGACCAATTTATTCTCCCCTCTGTTTTTCCTTCCATTTCAGTTACATTGAATACTTAATCGATCACTTTACTATTATACCTCTAATCTATCAGTTAATCACAAACTCTTTCAGGCTCTACCAACTAAACAACTTTCCCATTTATCAGTTTATCCTGAACTCCTTCATCCAACTCCCAATTATACCAGTTCATTTATTGTAAAATGTTTCTGTTCATCATCCCCATCCTTTTTATTTATCAAAAACTCTCCTCAATTCTTCTACTTTTTGGCTTTTCCTCCTTCCATTTATCATCCACGCTGCCATTTACTTCCATTCATACTCATCCTTCAAATAATCATCCACTCCTCTGTTTATTTATCCATCTATTCGTCATTCTTCCTCTTTCATCCTTGAATTCATCTTCACATTGATCATAGAGCTTTAATTTATCCATCTTTCTGTCCCTTCCACCATTTATTCATCTTTACATCCATCTACTCCCTAATTACTCATCATTCTCAAATTGATCCTATTTAATAACCCATTCATCTTTTCATTCATGCCTGCTTGTCATTTGTCTACTGTACACCTTGTTTACCATGTACGCTTTTTTCTATCTAATGTTTTACTTTCCCCAGGGAGGCTCAATGGAGGACAAGAACGATTGTTTATCCATCATTCCCTTAGGTAATGCTAACGGCCCGAGTTTTCAATCCTTCTTACTTTTCTGTTTGAGCATCCCACACTTGTTTAATACACAATCTTGCCTACAAATTTCAAAGAAGATCAATACGGTGAAATGTTGAAAGGAAGGAAAAAAAGCAATGCTGCATAAAATACATTTTTATGTCCTTTTTTCCTGAACCCAAATAGACATGCTGAAAAATGTCTTCCGCTGGTCCACTGAAGTCCATTTACCCGATGATCCATCAATCCACAGTGACTCTGCTCTCTTGTCCACTTCCAGCACTCTAACTAGCTTGTGATTGGTTGCTGGTTGATCACAAAGGACAATCTAGACCCCATTACATTGCACCACAAAAGCAGGATGTGTTGTTAGGTTGGGTGCTTGTCGTTTACCCTCCAAGAGGTGAATAAGGACCTTATGAAAGAACAGCAGTCGTCCCCCCCCAGGCTCCTAGAGGGCAGAAAGGACACATCAGCATCAGCACTCGTCGGATGAGAAGTGACAGCTCTGGTTTGTGAGTCGTTTTCTTTACAGAACGACCAAGAACAAGAGACAGGGAGGGGACAAGACTGGAAAGTGGAATGTTATCTTTCCTGTTACAAACACAATAATTCATGTTTCATCCAGGAGACTGAACTGTAGAAAATATTTGTCATTGAGTTTATTTTGATTGTCTTGAGGAGTCTAAATTAGAAAGGACTACTCAACATTTTCATTCTGCAAAAACATGCTACAAAATGAGACCAGAATAAAGTAAAAAGAAAAATTGCCAGCTTGTCTTGACTGTAGGGCAGAGGTCCCCAATCAGCAGGTTTATTCTGGGGAAAATGTTTAGGGATTTGATACTATTATTGTGTTTTGCCCTTGAAGAGCCACTATTCATACATATACATTATAAAGTGTGACACCACGAGTCTCCAATATTGAACTTTAACACAATATACTAATTGTTGGGAGAGTGAATTGGTGGGTTTTTGTTAATTGTGAGCCAAAATCATCCATGTGTTGGAAGCAGGAAAAATAGGCAAGTGTTAGGATTTGTGTGACTTTGACAACAGCCAAATAGTGTCTGATAGAAGACTGAACCAGATCATCTCCAAAACTGCAGCTCTTATGGGATGTTCCTGGTCTGAAGTGCTCAGTATTTATCAAAAGTGGTTTCTAAACCTTTCTAAATTTCTATATTAGAGGACAGTAATGTCAAAGTTTCAAGTAGGTATGCAGCAAACATTATATACTATAGAAAAATCCCAGGTGTAATTTTATATATATGAGGCAACATTCTTAAATGATTCTGCTGAACAGAAGGATTCATATCGTGATAATTGTTCAATAGAATGATTATGCAGAGCAGTCATGAATGTAGTGTTGTGAACTCATCCAACCAGGATGTATGCAAGAAAATGATGCATGTAAAACTGATGAGATACAAAATAATAAATTAAGACCACAACCCAAAGTAAACACCGTTTAATGTATTATTTTAATGGTTGTATAAACAAAAACATCAAGAAAAATACAAAATATCCTCCAGATTACAAAGATTTTCCTCTCGATTCTACAGTCCAATGGAAATCTAAAACCGTCCATGTTTTCCACAATGCACTACAAGATAAGGTTGTGATAGAAACGTCTGAATTTTTCCATGAGCTATCTGGGTCTCCTGAGCTATCTGCGTCTCCTGGGCGATTTCTCTACACTCCTGTCCTCTCTCCTCCTGGACTCCCTGTACCGGTTCTCCTTGTCCTCACGCTCCACTCTGTTTCTGTACGATTCTTTGGAGGACATGTCTTTGCTGTTCCTCTCATGTGATTTCGACCTTGACCTATCAGGGCTGCGTCGCTGCTCTTGGTCATTTTTGGTGTCCTTGTTTTTACGCGAGTTCTCATTCTCTTTGTTTTTGTATTGCCGTTCTTCGCTATCTCTTCCCCGGTCAGGCGAGTCCTTATACGTATCTTGCACAGCAGGAGAATCCCTTTGCCTGCGCGCTCTCACACTGGGGGAGTCCCTTCGCCTGCGGTCTGGTACATCGGGGGAGTCCCTTCGCCTGCGCTCTTGCACATCGGGGGAGTCCCTTCGCCTGCGCTCTTGAACATCGGGGGAGTCCCTTTGCCTGCGCTCTTGCACATCGGGGGAGCCCTTTCGCCTGCGCTCTTGCACATCGGGGGACCCCTTTCGCCTGCGCTCTTGCACATCGGGGGACCCCTTTCGCCTGCGCTCTTGCACATCGGGGGAGCCCTTTCGCCTGCGCTCTTGCACATCGGGGGAGCCCTTTCGCCTGCGCTCTTGCACATCGGGAGAGCCCTTTCGCATGCGCTCTGGCACATCGGGGGAGCCCTTTCGCCTGCGCTCTGGCACATCGGGGGAGCCCTTTCGCCTGCGGTCTGAGACATCGGGGGAGCCCTTTCGCCTGCGCTCTTGCAAATCGGGGGAGCCCTTTCGTTTGCGCTCTGGCACATCGGGGGAGCCCTTTCGCTTGCGCTCTGAGACATCGGGGGAGCCCTTTCGCCTGCGCTCTGAGACATCAGGGGAGCCCCTTCGCCTGCGGTCTGGCACATCAGGGGAGTCCTTTCGCCTGTGGTCTGGCACACTGGGAGAGTCCCTTCTTCCCCGATCTCGCACATTAGGCGACTTCCTTTTCCTGCTCTCTCGCACATCAGGAGAGTCCCTTCGCCCCCGCAATTCTGGCGATTCCCTTTGCCTGCGCTCTCGCAATTCCGGAGACTCATTTCTCCCACGTCCTCGCAATTCTGGCGATTCCTGACGTCCGCGCTCTCGCACCTCTGGCAAGCCCATTTGCCCACTTTCTTGCTGTTCAGGAGAGTCCTTACGTGATTTGCGTCTTTTGTGGCCTTCATCACCATCATGTCTCTGGTTTCTTTTGCCTCGTATCTTTTCTGCAGAGCCGTGTTTCGAGTTCTTCTCCTTATGCTTCTTTCCACGCTGGGACACCTTTTTCTGCTTCGCATCAGAGTCCGAATCTGTAAAGAAAAATAAATAATGAAACCAAATGGGTGACTTCTGAAAGCACAGTAAAAAAACAAAAAAACCAACAACCTGAAATCCCAGGGTCTTTAATATTGAATTTGTTATAGCAAGTTTAAAAGAAACTGTACATTTCCTGAATTGCACTGATGTGACCCTGCAGCTTATAAGGAATCTGAAGGGACCTGTCAATCACTCATGCATTATAAATTATGTTAGGAGAAAAAGAGGTAAATACAAGTGGAGGAAACAAGGACATTTATCGGACATTTTAATTTAGGACATGACTGGAACCAGTGTCAGGGTCTGTGTGTGTGGAGGGGGGTGAATTCCCCTAAGAATTACACCAGGGAGCTCTGACAACCTCAAACCAGGTCACCAGATTAAAACTGTGTGTGTATGTGAGTGACAGTGTGAGAATTAGCAAGACTGCAGTATAGCTGGCATCTACATCTGGTCTGGCTTGAACATACAGCAAACGGAGAGAACATCTCACACCTGATTCAGCAGTACAATTACTGCCAGGTTCATTTATAGCAGTCATCCAAACTCTTTTACTTTTTTTAAAGCTCTAAATAAATAAGCACATGCATCAAACTCTGGAGACAAAACTGACAACAAATAAACAAATAAAGAACATGATAGGTTTATATCTTGTTTTTTTCTGTTTCTTTGGAAACTGATCTCTACTTAGTGTACTGAGAGTTTGGTGTACTGGGGATGAGTAAGTCTAATAAAACAGGGATTTTTTTTTAACTAGTATAACAAAAAACCTAGTATAATTCATAGAATTACTAGTAGAGGTATTAGTTAGTTACAGCAGAAACAGTTTGTACCTGAAGAGTCGGAGCTGCTAGACGAGTCATCAGAGTCACTGGAGGAATCCGAGTCACTGCTGTCACTGCCTGAGGATGAAGAGTCAGATGAGGAGGAGGAAGAGTCGGACGACTCAACATCCTGGTTCTGGGTCATGATCATCTTAGGGGCATTCTTTAGATGCTCTCTTAGCTCATCTCTGTGAAAGAGACAAAGTTAGCATACTTTAGATATCAGCTAAAAGCAGGCACATATATAGGAACCACAAAAATACAGTCTACCCTGATATACAAAATACATATTACACATATTTGTAAAGTGTTATGTTGTCCTTCCTTTACATCTGTAAAACTCTTGGGTATTGTTTTGCAGCCAACATGCTCATTACTGTTTTTCAAATTTAGGCTTTACCTTAACTTGTATTAATAGACAATTAACAGATAAGGCTTCACTCAACGTTTCAATTAATCCCAAAGGTGTTGAATAGGGTTGAGGTTAGAGCTCTATAGCAGGCCCCTGAAGATCTCCATCTGAGCAAAACAAGTTTATCTTGGTCTCATCAGACCACAGGACATGGTTCCTGTAACTCATGCTCTTACACAGTCTTCAACACAGCCATAAAGGTTGCACAAGCTTTAAACAGGGTGCAGTGGTGATTGACAGGCTGACAGACGAGATCATATAAGAGTCTCCCTGGACTATGATGTTTGCGGATGATATTGTGATTTGTGGTGAGAGTTGGGAGCGGGTTGAGAAGAGCCTGGAGAGGTGGAGATATGCACTGAAGAGAAGGGGAATGAAAGTCAGAAGGAATAAGACAGAGTACATGTGTGTGAATGAGAGGGAGGACAGTGGAGTGGTGCGGTTGCAGGGAGAAGAGATGGAGGTTATAGAAGGGTATCTACAAGAATAAAAGGGAAAGTTTATAGGACTGTGGTGAGACCTGAGATGATGTTTGGTTTAGAGACAGTGGCATTGAGTAAAAGTCAGGGGGTGGAGCTGGAGGTAGCAGAGTTGAAGATGTTGAGGTTTTCTTGGGAGTTACAACGATGGACAAGTTTAGAAATGAGTTTATTAGAGGACATGTAGGACATTTTGGAGACAAGGTGAGGGAGGCGAGATTGAGATGATTTGGACATGTGCAAAGGAGGGACATGAGGTATATCGGTAGGAGAATGCTGAGGATGGAGCCACCAGGAAGGAGGAAAAGAGGAGGTTTATGGATGCAGGTAGTTGGTATGAAAGAGGCAGATGTAGAGGACAGGGGGTATGGGGAAGGATGATTTGACTGCTGTGGTGATCCTTAATAGAAGCAGCCGAAAGAAGAAGAGGAGGAGCAGGTTATTTTTCAGCAAAATGTTTGAGAGCTTTTGCAAGTGCAGTTCTTTGGATGTTGTTGTGGGGTCTTTTGTGACCACTTAGATGGGTCGTCGCTGTGCTCGTGATAATTTTGGTCTGCCGGCCACTCCTGAGAAGGTTCTCCACTGTTCCATGTTTTTGCCATTTTTTAATAATGGCTCTCACTGTGAGTCCCAAAGCTTTAGAAGCGGCTTTATAACGTTTCCATACTGATAGATCTCAAGTACTTTCTTTCTCATTCGTTTCTGAATTTGGACCTCAGCATGATGTCTAGCTTTTGAGGATCTTTTTGGTCTACTTCATTTTGTCAGGCAAAATGACCCTAACCCTATTTTAGAGATTTCTTGATTGTGAACAGGTGTGGCAGTAATCAGGCCTGGGTGTGGCGAGAGAAAATTAACTCAGGTGTGATAAACCACAGTTTTAACAGGGGTGCAAACACTTTCCAACAGGTTCTGGATTTTGTGTTCCCTCAATAATAAAAACCTTCATTTAGAAACTGCATGTTGTGTTCACTTGTGTTATCTTTTACTAATATTTAAATCAGTAGTTCACACCACTGTACATACACACACACATGCATATAGACACAGAAATGCACACACTTTAGATTGGGGTGGCCAGTTCTTCTGCATTTTAATTAAACAACCTGGGATTTCATTTCATTTGGATTGAGTTCAATCGGTTTGATTATTAGCACGTCTCAGGATTTGCATGGCAACTAATGGCATTCGGAGCTTGAAGTTTGAATGCCACTGTTCTAGAGAAAGTTACCATTATCTTCTCGTGGTCTACAGAGAAAACAAGCAGTTCTTACGTGAGTCCACCGAGGCCGATGGAGGTGAAGAAATTGATGGCGAATCTCGTGTTCCTCGGGTTGTCGCGAGGGAACAGGCCTTCGAAGAACGGCTGCAGAGTCCTGAAGAGGAAACAGCACGGTTTACACACTTAGCGTTTATATATATATATACACAGTGTGTCCATGAGCAGAGCGCTTATCCGTCACAAATCCTTCAAGGCGGAAAACTTACATGTCCTTGAGTCTCTCATTGAGCTTCGGGAGCCCCATGTAGGCGCACAGCTCCTGGAAGAGGATCTTGACGAAAATACGGCTGGAGGATGTCGTCGACTCTTCGCTCATTCGCATGCACTCGAGGACCTGCGGGGAATTACAGAGCAATTCATTGTGAAAAAAAGAAAAAAGGCATATGCCTGGGTATAGCAATCAAAAATTAACAACTTCTTCAGGTCAAAGTAATTAGAATAAAAAGAAGCTGTTAAAAGCTCCTATGCTCAATGTACTACACGCTATTGTGGCGAAGTGATGAGTTTAAGAGTGATGTGTACGGGTATAAAGCATGATCACCACTCACACTCCATGGGACGGAGTCTGTATAGAGGAGGTGAGCAAACATTCTGGCCACGTTGCGCAGCTTGTTGGTCTCCAGCCTGTGAATTGTCTCGTACTGCTCTTGGAAGATGGCCTCGAAGCTCTCCATGTAATCCTTCTTCAACAAACAGAACCTCTGGCAGAATTACAGAGAGGGAGAAAGAAACATCAGGGACATCAAAGAACAGGCAGGAAAATGCATAATGAGATGAATCGCAGAATGGAGGAAAAGACGAGATGGAAGGAACGTGACGCTCATAGACTGATAGATGCAGACAGACAAAAGAGGAGATGGAAAAAATGAAACGGGAACACTGTTGTCTCTCAGTGTGGCGTCTGTAATATAAAATCTGCATGTCTGCTACGTGATAAAACACTCGCCCCAGGCTCAGAGTTTCTAGTAGCTTTATTTCCAAAAGTGGTTTAAATTCTCTAGAGGTAGCAGAGGGGAAAAAAACAGAACTTCAAAATAAAATAAATGGGATATTGCAGATCTCGATAGAGATAAAAAAAATAAAAAAAAAATCACCAGGTGGCAACTGTAAGGAATAAATACAAAAAAAAAATCTAAAAACACTGAGCTCTGGATTTACCTTCTCCCCTGTGAGTGTAGAGGTGTTTAAAGACATGCATAGATGCACAGAAATCTAGCAAGACCTAGCATGAAGGACAAAATACAGAAAGGTTTAAGGGAAACATATAGGAAGGGGTTGGAAGACAAGTAGAGGGAACAAACAAGGCGATGGGGGAAACTGATGAGGCGAGGGTAGGAAAAGGGGGAAACTGATGAGGCGAGGGGGGACGTGGGAAAACTGACGAGGCGAGGGGAGAAAAAGGGGGATGGGGCGTGGGTAAGAAACAGACAATTTTTTGGCCACCAGTTTGGCATCCGCCTTCACCTGGTGTTCATGTGCACACCAGATAGTAAAGTGACCACATACACCACACGTGCGCTGCCTAAACTTTTTATTTAGTTAGTAGCGTAAAAAGTCTGCAGATTTAAAGTGTGTCCAAACATCTACTTATTTAATACATTACATCGAAACATTTGCCATCATATAATAGCTGACATCGCGATTTAGTTACAATTAATCGTGCAGAACTAATAGGAAGAAAGAAAATCGCAGAAAGACAGACAGGCAGGTAAGTAAAAAAAAAAGGACCAAGCAGAGAGAGAGAAGGAGGTCTGTTTCCAGGGTGATATATATATATATATATTACATTACACACACACAC
>MU562658.1:3315989-3340062 GCA_024362625.1 Silurus asotus
AAAAAAAAAAGGACCAAGCAGAGAGAAAGAAGGAGGTCTGTTTCCAGGGTGATGTATATATATATATATTACATTACACACACACACGCACACACACATATTTAAATATACTGTATATAAAGAAGAAAGCAGGGAGAAATCAAATACAGCAAAAGCAAAGAAACATTTTTTAGCAAGAAAACAAAGAAAAAATTAGGACAAACAGGGAGAAAGGAAAAAGAAAGAAAAAAAGAAGGAAGGAAGGAAGAAAGGAAGGATGAGTATAAAGTAAGCAGGCAGAAAGGAAAAATAAGAAAAAGGTAGAAAGCAGGAAAAAAAAGCAAACAGCAAGAAAGGGGTAGTAGAGGATTCATAGAAAGAAAGCAAAGGAAAGGAAGTGGCACTTCCACAGAAGGAAGAATAAAAATTAATGACTGACAGACGAAAAGAAGGCAGACAGTGTGAGATACAACGTGTGAGAGAAAGAGAAAGCGAGAGACAGAGAAAGAGAAAGCGAGAGACAGAGAGAGAGAGCGAGAGACAGAGAGAGAGAGAGAGAGAGAGAGAAATCTAGGACACTCTATAAACAGAAATGTAAACACGCTGGTAAAAGGGCAGGTAAATAAATAAACATGGTGGACCGAACACATGGTGAGTGGGAAGATATGAGCCTCACCCCAGCCAGAAGACCAAAGAACTTCTCGTAGGTTCTCTGTTGGGCGCAGCAGTCCAGGATCATGTTACACAGCTCCTTCTGCAAAGACACAAACACTCATCAGAATCATCACACATTTACATGTGAGAACATCATGGATCCCTGAGAGGCTTCAGAAAATGACTTTATTCCCAGTAAGAGAATAATCATGGAATGTTTTCTGGAAAAAGGGAGAAAGGAGATGAGTAACAGTTTGTTTGTTGTTTTACTATAAAAAGAAGGGAGGTTAAAAGGTTTGTTCTTATGTGGATTATTGATTATTTATTCTGCATGCTTCAGTAGAAAGGTTAGAGCAACGTCATGCTGGTTAGTTTGGCCTGGTCTCCTTCTGAAGCTTTTTTTTTTACCCCCTGTTTGTGTTGAAATGTATTAGATAAATCTTATGTCCTGTACAAAAAGCCCTACAAACTCATTAAGCACTGTGACAGGAGGACAAAAGCTCTCGAGTTTGCCAGTTCTGTTTATTTTTTTTCCTCCTTTCTCACTCCATTCTTAATCATGCTGACAAAAAAAAAGACACAATGAAGCTCAAATATAAGGTCAAAAATACTGACAAATTGGAAAACCTGACTTTTTCAGGCACAACTGTTACCGGAAGGTGATAGGTACACACTTGTATAACACACTTTTTTGTGTGTTCACTTGAAGATTATTCTCAAAAGTTTACATGGGCTGGAGTGGAAGATCTCCTGCGATAGAGCTCTGAATACAGACCTACTGAGCACTTATATACACCACAGTATTGTTTTACTTTTATTTCTAAAACGCTTTTCACAATGGACCGTCTCAAAGCACCTTTACAGAAACTACGAACTACAGAAATAAAATTCACATATTTAAATGTAGTGTTGAAAAATTCTGGGAAATTTCAATTCAAGAAACTTCCCATGGAAACGTACACATTTGCGGGGGGGGAATCCCAAAGGATAATCTGGGTTCAAACAAGCAGATTTTATGCAAGTTGACTTTCTACCCTGCACATTCACCAATCACATGCACAGAGACCACTACTATTATATACAAACAGACAGACAGACAGATATTTGTTTGTATATAATAGTAGTTGTGTATAATAGTTTATAAAACATTTCCCAAAGTATATATATACAAAAACATAATAGTTTACATAAATTTTCCCCAAATTCATAAATTTTCATTTTGGAATATTTCCGAAATTCCCCAGATAAAGTTCCCATGAAAAGTTTATAAAAAATTACCAGACATTTTTTGTGTATTTACCGCTGATGAGCAACTGATCCAAGGTCAAAACTCATTAGATGTTATGAGGAAGGAACTTTGAAATGAACCAGACTCAAAATAGGAACCGATCCTCATTTCATGACTCCAAGAGTGTGATTATAAATCATTAAAACAAACACTGAATAGTGTGAAACATCACGAGCCACGGTGCGTGAGATTATGAATAACACCCTTTCTACAGTCTTGTGGTCAGCTGAAGTTGTGGAACCAGGAGTGCAGGAGCAAGTCATAAATTAGCTGACCATCTGAGATTATAGATTCAATGCCATCCTCCATGCCAGAAGCTTTAAATGCTCAACGACTGGAGAAACACCATATGTAGAACGTTACATAAAGAATGTTATCTTCAAAGTCAAATGTCTGAAATCTTCATGAAGTGGGATCCAACTGGACCTGAAACATCTCTAGATGGCTCGTGATCCTCCTGTGGTCAGTGTAGGTGTAAAATCTTCTTAAGGCAGGACACAACTGGAGCTGGCCCAATCTCTGTATGCCTCGGATATTGGATTAAGTTTTTTTTTCCCTCCTTTAATTGAAACATATACATCGGATTGATTTAAAATGCAAATTCATGCAACTGAATGTTGTAGGAGTCCACGAGTCATCATGACTGCAGCATCTACATCGTGCCGTTAGATCAGATGCAGAGGACTTCATGCCGGTGCTGGATGAGTGAGCTGATCAATCATTCAGACACACCACATGAGGCCTGAAGATGAATGTAAATGAAGATCGATGTGACGGCTTATTACAAAAAAATAAATAAAATAATAGGTCTATATTAAAGTGACTAAACCTGTATTATACTTGTGTAAGGATTTAGTCACCGCAGTGGAGGTTGAAAATTGTGATGAATGTAAAATAAATGTACACATTTACATTCTCTCTCTCTCTCTCTCTCTCTCTCTCTCTCACACACACACACACACACCCCCTCTGTGCTCGCGGGGCTAAGGGCTACATTTAAGGGCCCAAGATTGAGGATCTGTGGCGCTACCACGTTTGTGATTCCATCATGCACACAAGTTAGAACACCCGTTCACCGAGCTCTCCTCACAGATGAGTTTCTCGCTGGACAACATGATCTCGCGCCGGACCCACCCTTCTCGCCAGATTTGTCTCCTGCAGACGTTGTTCTCTTCTCTAAGATGACTTCCAGGAGACGTTACAGAAGAGCAGAAGAGGCAAGAACACTGAGAGCGCTGTATTGCTTTGCTAAGGGATTTTGAAGGTGCAGCTTTCAAAGGTCCTTTTTTTTTTATTATTTAAAAGATTCCCTTCCTGGGCTCTGAGAGGTTTTCTGAAGTAAGACATTTACAAAAATACCAATTATTAAAGCATCACGGCTTCTGTTATTTTACCCGTTCCTCCAGCACGCTCGGCGAGACAGCCTGCCTAATTAAATCATCCCTGAACACACTGAAGCCTGTGTGTATGTGTGTGTGTCTCTCTCTGAACAGGTCACTGATTCCCCTCATTATCCGCCCTAATGCTCCATCCATCTCTACAAAACTGTAGGCATGTGGAAGTAAAAGGAGGAAATGAAAAAAGGGAATCTCTTCAGGATGAGAGAACGACCACCACAAGCTTTTTTTAAGCATGAGCTCAAAAACAATAAAAATCTGTTTTCTACTTTTTTTCTGCTTTTAATATTAGTAACACAATTGGGTTTTTTTGTTTGTTTGTTTGGTTCAAAAGAAATATTCCCCCCCCCCCAAAGAGTTTGTAAATGCAATTTCTAAGCTTTTTTTTTATTATTATTTCTTTATGTGAAGCATTCAACTTTATTTCAGCCTGGAAAAGTCAAAAATGTTCCAGAGTAAAGAATAGAAAAAAGTTTTGTACTGACAAATGAAGGATACAGAGGAGGAGAAGGAGAGGAGGAGGACGTCTACCGAGACAGCAGGGAAAGGAGAAGTGGAGGAGAGTGGAGGTTCGGGTTGGTAGTCTGGTAAAGGGAGAGAGGTAGCTGATATGATGGAGAGAAGAAAGTTAGATATGTTGTATTTTTCGGGAGACCAAGTGGAAAGGGAGTAAGGTTAAGAACATTGGAGGTGGATTTAAACTGTTCTATCATGGTGTGGATGGAAAGAGAAATGGTGTAGGGGTGATTCTGAAGGAATTCAGTAAGAGTGCAGTGGAGGTGAAGAGAGTTTCTGATAGGGTGATGAACGTGAAGCTGGAAGTTGTGCTTATGCTCCACAAGTGGGTTGTGAGATGGAAGAGGAGGAGAAATTCTTGAGTGAATTAGATAAAGTGGTAGAAGGTGTACCTAGAAATGAAAGAGTGGTAAATGGGGCAGATTTAAATGGGCATGTAGGTGAAGGGAACAGAGGTGAGGAAGTGATGGGTAGGTATGGTCTTAAGGAGAGGAATATGGAAGGGCAGATGGTGGTAGATTTTGCTAAAAGGATGGAAATGGCAGTGGTGAACACTTATTTTAAGAAGAAGGAGGATCATAGGGTGACGTATGTTCTATGTAGGAGATGCAACCTAAAGGAGATTGGAGACTGTAAGGTGTTGGTGTGGGACAGTGAAGACAGACAGCATCGGATGGTGGTCTGTAGGATGGTTTTGGAGGTAAAGAAGAAGCAAAGGAGAGTGAGGACTGAAAGAAGAATAAGATGGTGGAAGCTGATGGAGGAAGAGTGTAGTGTGAGGTTCAGGGAAGAGGTCAGACAGGGGCTCAGTGGTGGTGAAGAGGTGCTGGATGATTGGGAAACTACTGCAGAAGTGATGAGGGAGGCAGATAGAAAAGTACTTGGTATGACATCTGGAAATAGAAAGGAAGACAAGGAGACATGGTGATGGAATGAGCAAGAGCAGGAGAGCATAAGGAGAAAGAGGTTGGAGAAACAGAATTGGGATCAGCAGAGTGATGAGAAAAGTAGGCAGGAGTACAAGAAGATGCAGCAGCAGGTTAAGAGCGATGTGGCGAAAGCCAAGAAAAAGGCATATGAGGAGCTGTATGAGAGGTTGAACACTACGGAAGGAGAAAAGGATTTGTAGCGATTGGCCAGGCAGAGGGACCGAGCTGGGAAGAATGTACTGCAAGTTAGAGCAATAAAGAATGGAGATAGAAATGTGTTGATGGAGTGAGTATTTTGAGCAGCTGATGAATGAGGAAGATGGATGGAGAGAAGGTTGGATGATGTGGAGATGGTGAAGCAGGAAGTGGACAGGATTAGTAAGGAGGAAAAGAGAGCAGGGATTAAGAGGATGAAGAGTGGAAAGTCAGTTGGACCAGATGACATACTAATAGAAGCACAGAGATGTTTAGGAGAGATGCAGTGGAGTTTTTAGGTTGCTTTTTTCCACCCAAAATGTTCATGTTCAAGCACAGAGGCTGATGCTTGCTCAACGATTTATGGCTTTTATGGAAAAAAAAACGATTCACTAGAGCAGTCCCCGAAACATCACCTCTTCAAACCGATGAGTAAATTTAGCACAAAGGTAAGCCTGTAGTTAAGTCAATTACACAGATCTAAACCAGCAGCATGTAAATGTAAAGCAGACCTTCACAAACCAGATGGAACCCTAAACTGAGGATTTATTCCTCGAGCAGCTCTATAAGCAAACTCTAACTCACTTCAGGAAAAGGAGGAGCCTGCGCTTAGTTAAGGAAAGCCGCAAAATACACAATACCTTTAAAATAATTTGTGACATTTGTGTGTCCTTTTAAACATCCCATTCCACATTTAGTCCTCGTTTGGGGTTATAAAAACCTCCACTCTTCTGGGAAGATGTTCCAGTGGATTTTGGTGTGCACGTGGAGTTTTGTTCTCATTGTCCTGATGTAGGTGAGGAGGCCTGGGGTGCAGTCAGTGTTTAAATTCATCATGTTCAAAAGGCTTGAAGTCAGAGCTCTGTAGCAGGAGATCTTTCACTCCAACCCATGTAAAGCAGATCTTCTTACAATTGTGTAAAAAAAACATGTCCATCATCCTTGTACTTTTGCTCATGAAGAGCATTAAGAAGACCATTCCTTTTTGTTAAACCACTTTTTTTGTTTCGTTTTAAATGACTTCCGTTCATGCGCATGGAAAAGTATTGAATTCGTTTTGCGTCCCAAAGTTAGACAACTTCAAAGCAGTGCTCTGATGACTATCGCTGAAAGTCTAAAATCACTCCAGCCTCAAAACGGTTCATCAGAGATTTAAAAATAGACATTTACCCGAAGTGATAAAGTGTTCGGGAATCAGGTGAACATACCGTCTGGCACTCGGGGAAGTTCATCTTGATCAGTTTGTGAGCGCATTCTTCAAAGTCCAAGCTGAGAAAGGAGAAGAAGAAGGTTAGTACACCATGATGCACTAAATCAAATCAATTTGCATATAAACCAAAACCCCTTTTTCAGAAAACTGGAAATTAACATTCACTACATGACGTGATTTCCGCGTTAAAATTTAACGAGTCGTCTTAACTGGCGTCACGATCCGTGGATCAACTCACAAACCTGAAACATAGGTTCGAAACTAGTTGCCGATCTAAAAACTCCAGAAAAGTGGTTCGATTTCATTTCGATGATGTTCCAGAAAATGAATATGATCTGAAACAACTTCACTTTATTTGTTTAGTTGCAGAGATTGTGTCATGCAGGCAGCCATCTACAAGCATGCGTGTAGCTCCTAAGCATAATCGAGCCTTAGTATATTTACAGAGAGGACACAGTTCCCTGCTTCCTATTCCTTCTTGATAAAAGGATTTTCGTTTTCTCAGCACACGCCTTAATGCTTGTGCATCGGCCATATTTGCCAATTCGGTAACATTTTTATAAGACAATAAATTTAGCTTTAGTGACTTTATAACCTGCAGCTATTTGAATTCTCCTCATTTCCATAACATACATATTCATTAGATTATTTCGGTCGCCGTGCTTTGGAAATAAGCTCCTTGGTGTGCGAGGCTTACAAGCGAGAGGCTGCTGAAGAGAGAACAGATGTTTCACTGGTTTTGGCAATAAAGCCGCTTCGTGCTGCGGGACATTAGGACACAATGGCTCTCCTGTCTCTCTGTGGTCATGGCAGGTCTGTAAGAGCCACTGGGCAATCAGTGTGCTGGCAAATCCCACGTCTCAAACACCAAATGTAGCTGGACGAGACATTTTTGTCACCGGCTTTCACTAAAAGTTTTAGCAATAGACTTTTATTTTTACAACACAAATATTACAACTGACCAACCAAGTCAGATCTTGAACTTTTCATCTTAAATCCAAGTTTCTCCTTACCAGACGTCAGTGCATCTACTAAAACCCCAATTCCAAAAAAGTTGGGACAATGTGCAAAATGTAAATACAAACAGAATGCAATGATTTGCAAATCTTATAAATACATATTCTATTAACTACTGTGTAGCATTACATCATCTGTCTGTGGGCATCTGGGAACTGAGCAGAGCAGTTGCTGAAGTTTTGGGAGAGGAATGTGTTTGATACAGGATTTTAGCTGATTTACAGTTCTTGGTTTTCTTTGTTGTATTTTTCGTTTCATGATGCACCAAATGTTTTAAAATAGTCTAGACTGCAGGTAGGCCAGTTTAGCACCTGAACTCTTCTATTTCCTTGTTGTAATAGATGCAGTTAGCATTGCTTTGTTCACATTTGCAAGACCTTTCCTGAAAAATAAGTTTTCTGGATAGAGGTATTTTTTGCTCTAAAACAGTGGTCCTAAACACCTGGAAACGGATTCTCTCTGCCACATCTGTCTATATACAATAACAGGACAACAGACGAAATGCAAACAGAGGTTGTACGATTAATCGGCTTTGCTGATTAATGTTGATTGCTGTAACTATCTGCAAAAATCCATACCAATAGTTTTTCCGGCTTCTGGTCCGTTGTCATTACAAAAGTGGCCTCTAGGGGGCAAATCCCTGCCACTACCCACCCAAAAGAGTAGTGAATCATGAAAATGTGCTAAATGAAATGAATATGAATATATTCATTAATAAATTCATATTCATTTAGCACATTTTCATGATTCACTACTCTTTTGTATTAAAGTTCAGTACTATTTTACACAGAACGTGTTAAAACTTGCTGTTGATTTATCGTTTATCAACAAGTCTAAACCAACCTAGCTATCGATAGACTTCTACAAATAACAGTGCTGCCAGAGGCTCTTTTATTTAAGTGTTAGGAATGTGGGAATAATCCAAGCCGCCCTATTATCAATGAAGACATACTTATCCCACCTCATTGGTGTGTAGTACTAGACAGAACATATGCCTGTGAGTTGGCTTGTAGACAGAACTGTTATCCAAGCTCATGTTTTATATAGAATGAATCAACACTTTCAGACCAATCAGAGTCGACGTGACCTATTAAACAAAAACCCCTGGAGTCCCACAATCCATACCAGAAGCACAAGTAAATAGTAGGTGGGTTCCTGCAGCTGGCTGGAGTGTACTACAGAAATCAAAGCGCAGAAAATCTAAAAAAAAAAAAAAACAGGTTGTGTGGAAAAACTGATTGAGATCTCTCTCTCTCTCTTATCATGTGATCGCTGGGCCGCAGCCCAGGGGGTGGGCATTCAAAGGCTTGACATGTGCAAAGAGTGGTTCTGCATCAATAGGAGGCTAAAATCAGGCCACTGCTCCCAGAAAGAGAAATGAACCAGAAAATAGTTTGGATAAAAATCTAAATTTCACTGCTGAAAAATGTTCATGAACATGAGTGCACAATGAGTGTACACACACATATCCATACATATTGGCTGTTGCACACATCATGTGTATAGTGTGTGTGTGTACTCACCTTGACTGAATGGCCAGATAGATGGTACGGCGAAACGAGACCAGGTTCACCTCTGTCTGGTCAAAAATGGTAACTTTGTCTGGATCTAAGGACGCAAATCGGAGAAGGGACACGAGGTTAATAACTACAAAGCCGTAGCTGGTCACATGACCCGTTCTCCTCGGCTGAGGTCAATAGCACTCGATCCCTGTTCTCGCTCTTAGGGGGTTTTTTTTTGTTTGTTTGTGTGTTTTTTTTTTTTACACCACTTACAACCTCCAGCAACATCGATTTTCCCCACAGAAGCAAATAACGAGGCCAAGCGTGCACAGCCAGAACTGCACTTTAGGGGTCTATCAGCCCACTCGATACAGATATAAATACTGCAGACATCTGTGTGGACGTTATTCTCAGAACTTGAATATTAAAGTTTATCGTTTGGCATCTGAAAACACTTCCCTGAATGCATTAATGAAGTGACAAATGCCTACTGCTTCTGCGCAATAGTTTACAACATACGAGGTTGTATCGAAAAGTTTCGAGACTAGTTCTGTAACACTAACAGAGGGTAGCACAAGGCTGCACGCACAGTCACAAGGAGCACCGAACTTAATGTATTGTGCCGATAGTCTTGTGTACATCCGAAACCAACTGGTGTTATTCTGACCACATGAGTTACCACGTCTGCGATTTCATCTGCGCATCATGAGCTCTCAGCTTTCTCGCTTGAAACAATGCGATCTCACTTCCACGCCACTCTACACACCAAATTTAGCTCCTATGGACTTCGCCCTCTTCCCGAAGATGAAGAACTTGCCCAAAAAGATCGCCGTTTTTGACACTATCCAGCGTGAATTTCAGAAGGTGCTTCAAGCGCTTAGAAAAGACGGCTTACAGGACACATTCCTGAAGAGGCAGGAACGCTGGGAAAGCTGTATTGCATTTTTTCCAAACCCTTCGATACCACCTCAGCTCAGCAGATGGAGGCATCTTCTGTGTATCACAGTGGCGTCAGGTGATACACAAATGCCCCATTATGGACATGTGACATGTCAAAACACCCAGATTAATGGGGGAAAGATGATTGATGAGTAGTACATGTTGACTCCGCCCCCAAAATAACAGCCGTGACGTTAAAACTCTGAACACGTTAATTGCTTCGTGCATTGCACCAAAAGCAAACTGCGTCCAAATTGCATTTTTGTAAGCAATTTAAATCTAAGGTAGAACTGTCATTTATTTCGAAAAAACTAAATGGATCCACAGAGCACTTATAGCTCTTATAGCACTTATATAAACACAGTCCAACACTACTGTATGGCTGGCAATTCTTCTTAAACCTATACACTGTGGGATACACCTACATCGGAAAAACGTCAGAAAACTCCAAGTATCTTTTCAAAACCCAAATTTTTCATCACCCGCCCATAATCGATAGCTACACTGACTTTAAGACGAGTGCATACTAGTTAAGACCTGTACATACCTTCTCCGGCTTCCGCGTCATCGGCTTCATCTTCGTCCTCGTCTTCGCCGCTGCCTTCTGCATCGTCGTCAGAGTCACTGCTCCCCTCGTCCAAAATTTCTGTTATTAAATTATGAAAAATACCATTAAAATCCTTTGTAAAGCAAGTTAGTTCCTGTTAATCACTACTCTGACAGCTTCTATAAAGGTCATTAACTTAAAGATTGTGAACCTTCATGGTTTTTAAGACACCTGCAGAAAAAAGAAAGAAGTCTCCAACTAGTGCAAAACAACTTTGTTAAATGGCTTTGGAGTATTTCAGACGAACGTTTAAAACTAATAATATTAATATATAAATAATATAAAATGTATAATAATAATCTCTGCATAGAGCATTTTAAATAACCAATGTGCAAAAATATACTGCCCTAATATTATTACCCAATTCGAATTTTAAATGCTGTCCTTAAAAACGGTCATGAAATTATAATAAAAGCCGTAAATTCGGGACATTTTACGATTCTCGTGTCCCCGACTTACCCTTCTTAATCGCCTTGTACTTCTCCTCATTGTCCACGAAGTCAGGATCCATCTTAAAGACATCTGTGAAGCGACAAACACAGCATGTTGTGTTTTAACGCAATTCATTTGCAATTTCACATTTTAAAAGGATTAAATCTCTCGCCAGCTCGGTGTAATCAGAGGCAATTGCCCACAAAAGAAGTGTGTGTGTAAGAGGCGTGATTCATAAAAAGACCTTAATGTGATAATGGCTGTTTCTGCACCCTGGAGGCCATCATTTTACGCCCTTTCAATTACACTTTATTGTCTCCGAAGGAAAACAACGCACTGATGCGAGCCGAGCGGAAAGAGGCGGCGAGAGAGGCGTAAAGGTCAGAAGTAAAAATGTCAGAGTCTCACATGAAGCAGAGATTTTACTCAGGTGACTTGTTTTTTCCACTACACAGAATTATAAAACTTGTGGATTGTTGTATAATTAACAACCTGACAACAAAAGATTTAAACCATTGCTGTATTTATATTTGATATTGATTACAATGGCATTTTCTGAGCGGGTAAGTTTATGTTAAATTGGTTATAGGAAGTTATTTGGGCAGTAACTGCAAAGGACATTTAGGGGCAGACACTGTAGTTTTACTGGTTACAATGGCATTTTTGGGCAGAGATTGTGGTTTGACTGGTTACAGGGGTATTTATGTGCAAATAGTGTGGTCCGACTGGTGACAGGGGTATCTATGGGTAGGCACTGTGTTCTGAATGATTACAGGGGTATCTATGAGTAGGCACTACAGTTTACTGATTACAGGGGCATTACTGGGCAGCCACTATGGTCAGACTGGATACAGGGGCATTCTTTTGTGCATAGACTGTAATCTGATTGGTTGGAGGCAATTATGAGCAGCCACTATGGTCTGACTGGATACAGGGACATTTATTGGCACAGACTGTGGTCTAACTGGTTATATGAACAGCTGTGTTCAGAAACTGTGGTATGATTGGTTACAGAGGTATTTATGGGCATAGACTGTGCTATGACTGGTTACAGGGGTATATATGTTCATGTACTGTGGAGTAACAGTTTACAGTCCTAGCGTAACCCAACCGATTATTGTTCCTTTTCCTAGTCTGAGTGTAAGTGTTCTTACTGAGAACATCCTCAGGGTTGTATTCGTCCTCGAGAGGAAGCATGTGCGTAAACTGGTCCCCTTCCTCCACCAGGTCCAGACCTTCTGGTATGACGGGATGATCCTTAAAGCCATCCTTCCTGATAGCGAACATCACCTCGATCATGTACTGCACACGCTTATCGATCTCCGACTCATGCAGGATGTTCCTCAGACGCTCAAAGATGGCTAGAGAAGGGGCGAGGGGGAATGGGATGTTTAGAAGAACGTTATCAGACGCTATCTGTATGAGGAACAAATGCCTCCAACGTGTGACCCTTCTCTAAAAAGTCACGCTAAAGCTAACCTGAGCTCATCTACAGTCTTGCTGTATGAACTGAAGTGGTATTAAACAGGCAACAAATACAAGCTAGCAGATTGTTATTTTTTTTTTCTCTGAGTGAAAATCTAAGTAGAGTTACATCTCATTAAACTCACAATCAACACGTCTGAAAGCTCTTACATCAGAGAGATTAATGAGGTTTCCCAGCAGAGCTAGCAGCTTGAAAATTATGCAATAAATTATTCACGTTCGCTCTGACACCGTAATCAGCGCCTCAAATGAAGGTCAAACGCATAATTGTCCTACTTTTCAAACTTGTAGCAGGACTTGTCTCAAGTTGTCCCAATTAAGAGTATAATGTAACTGACGCATCTGTTAGGCAACAGCATATCTTTCTTTTCTTCTATGTTTTTGAACCTCCCCCTCACGTCAAACACCCGGAGGATTTCAGAATCAAGACAAACCTGACTAGCATTTTTTTCAGTATCCAGGTCAAAGTGAAGCTCAAAGCATTAGATGTAGAACCGAATGCACGTGTGCAGGGACGAGTTTAAATAGAACTGTCCGTCTTATAGATCTGGGAATGTACCATTAATGCCACGGGGGGAAACCTCTGTAAGCTTGAGACCACACTCCTTCAGGAAGCTGATGGCCACCTCGACGCTGTCGTCAGTGGGTCGCTCCAGGAGCAGCGTCAGCATCTCCAAACACAGCACTTCATGAGCCTTTTTAACACACAAACACAGTCAAACTGATTAGTCACAAAAGCTGTCTGTCTTTTTCCTATCATCCTGCATCTTTTTGTCTCAGTCCATGACTATAAGTCTGGCTCGACTTATCCGTATCTATCCACGTCCAAGCCGGTGTCCCGGTCCGTCTGTGCCCAAGCCTGTGTCCCTGTCTGTCCCAAGCATGTGTTTCTATCTGTCTGTGGCAAAACCTACGCCCTTGTCCGTCTATGTCCAAGTCGCCGTCTCTGTCCATCCCTGTCTGTCTGTGCCCAAGCCTGCACCACTGTTTGTCCATACCTGCCTTTCAAGCCTAATCTGCCACCCCTCCCCACCCCCGTCTCTGTCCAAGCATCTCCCGCCATCTGTCTCTGTCCAAGCCTGCGCCCCTGTCCATTCCTGCGTCTCTGTGGTCCATACACAAGCCTGTGTACATATGTGTATGTGCACAAGCCTGCTTTACTGTCTGTCTGGGTACAAGCCCGCATCATTGTCTGTCTCTGTCCATGCTTCCATCTCTGTCTCTCCATGCCTGCATCAGGTTGTCTCTCTCCACGTCTGCGTCCACCTATATCTGTAATGCATCTCTGTGGTCTCTTGCCTGTGCCCCTACCTAACTGTCCGCTGATGATTTGATTACCATCTAACATGTAGTCCCATGTGTACTCAGTAGGATTAAATCATAATGTTGAAGCTGATGGTACGTACCACGTTCTGATTGATGAGGTGAGCCACGAACTTAGAAGCAGTAAGGCATTGTTGCTGGAAAGAAAAAAATGTTTTGAGGTCAGAGACTGAAACATTAAATACAGGAATTAATTCACACACGACTCACAGCTAGTGCACAGATTCCCAGGAATTATAGTGATTTAACCATAAATGCACCTCATAGAAGACATTTGCTATATTAACCATGAAGGTGAGTTTTATATATTATTATGAGTACAGCAGAAGTGTTTAGGCTTTATGATGTTTGGAGTGAAATGAAACAATTACTTTGTCGTTTCTTCTGTAGCCTTTGCGGAAGTTGAGGATGAGCCTCTTGAGGATGAGCTCTCCGATCTGAGGGAATTTAGAGTTGATGATGGCCACCACAGCGGCATAGACATGGGTAAAGATTGGAGAGGCGCTCTGAGCCTGAAGCACAGACCTCGACATCAGACCTCTATATAAAAAAAACAAACAAAAAAAACCACTCTTATAAGCTGAAACAAACGCCATGACAAAAGTATTGGGACACACTCATATGACAGAGAAAGATAAATATATATGGTGTACATAGGTTGGAGTGGAAGATCTCGAGTGGCGTGCTACAGAGCTTTTACCTTAACAATAACTCTTAGAAGTCCATAAGAAAAAATTCCAATAATCTTGTACAGCATATACGTTATATAGACAAATGTATTGGGACAGCGCATTTTTCCAGCCAGAACGTGGTTTCCCCTCAACCCTAGTAAACATCTATGGGATGAACTTGAACGCTGACTGCACCCCAGGCTTTCTCACCTCACCTAGACTTCACTTCATTAATCTCCACAAGCCATAAAAAATTCAGCAAGGTGGTAGCTCGGTGCGCTTTCGTTACCTGCCGCGGACGATGTTCTCCTGCAGCAGCTCCTGGATGATGTTGGCGATGTTGGACACGTTTACTTTGTTGATGAGACCGTTGATGGACTTCTTCAGCGCTTCCCAGCTCATCCTCTGGTAGGCCAAACTGCAGAGATGAGAAAAAGTGTATTTCTAATGATGCTGGATAAAAAGCGGAAAAGTAAAGCAACCAGATAAAAGTAGCAGCCTGACAATTTCCAACCAGCAACCACCTCACCAAGGAAGGTACCATTCAGGCAGGGTGGAGAAAACAATGAATAAACCCTCTTCCTCGTACTTGAACCGAGAGCATGACTGCCTAGAGATTGTAAATCATCTCCCCTCGCCAACAAGATCTCCAGACAATTTAGCAACCGTTTTTTTTTTAAATACAAAATATTGCAGTTGGCAAAATTGATTTGTTCTCTTTATAAATCAATAATAAAACTTAATCCAAAACATACAGAATTAGCATTAATTCCATGCCTACCAATGAACCAAAAAACACACTTTTTAACCAATTAAAGCTACATTTTGTGCTGTGGAACATCTGTGAGAAAAATGAAATTCACATTATAGCAGCTGTAAACTGTCTTTTTAAAGCTGTCTTTCCCACAAACACAGGAGATGCTGTAGAATGAAAAAAAATTGAAAAACGGGGAGTAACAGCAAGGGCCGAGGAGAAGATTCATGAGGATGGTGTAAGTCCAATTACAAAAAAAAAAAAAAAAGTTCGCCTAATTCTCAATTTCTCGCAATTCCGCCTTTGAGCGTCACCCCCTCTGTAGTGCCAGAAAGCTTTACACATTAAAAATAAAATGGACTACAAATCAACAGAATCATATTGTATTACACTAATCCTCCGATCCCTGGAGAGAACTCTGTCTAACAATCATCTCTGGAGGAGACAGAAAAAGACAGATGAAGCACAGGAGCCTCGTTTATACACCTACAGCTTTAAACTTCAGGCCGACAACATGATTACCGGTGGATGCACAAGAAATGTTGGATGTTTAAGAGAAAAAAAGGCAGAATTAGATAAACTTAATGTGGATGAAATGGGCTTCCATAGGATTCAGGCCAAAGAAAACGACAGAAAATGTCCAAAGTTTGGGAAACTAGAACAAAGAAAGCCTATAAAGAATAACCTAAAATGTATTTTTATTTATATTTTTGTATTTTGATGCAATATGGCAATTAAATGCTCTAAAAGGGTTTAGTTTTCACCCGATCCTCAAGAGGAGGGTAAAGAAGCACCATGTGTCTGACATCCAGCAGCTCCGTCATTATGGAGGAGTGAAAAAAAGGATCAGTGCTACAGAACAATGGTTCTCACACAAAAGAATTGACAATTTTTGACAATGACTATATTGAGTTATTTACAGGGGGGGGATTGGGTGTATTCACTTTTGAGAGATACAGTGATCCCCCATTTATCATGGTGATTACATTCCAAAACTGCCTGTGACAAACTAAAAAAAAAATCACGATAAACAGATGCCACCCCAAAAAAGCTATTTTATGTATACAGTACTGCTACTGTAGCAACATTTTACTTCATTGTATAATTAATGATTAACTATATAGTTATGTGGCAAATGCAGTTCCATGATAAACCGGGGCATGAGAGTCAAACTGGGGATTACTGAACTGTATATAAGCGGGAAAATGGTCATGTTAGAGAAAAGAGTACATTTCGATCCTGAAAATGTAACAGTGGCAGAAAAAGTACATAGAAGAGGTACATAGCTTAGGTAAATCCATACAGATAGTTTTTCCAGGTTGCATCACACAGTAGGAGTGCGGCCTCTAGAGGCGAATCACTGATGCAGCATGCTCTTTATTTATACATTTTTACGAATGCAATTGTTTTTATTTATTTGTAGTGTTTTTTTACTTTTTGTTTCAGATTAAATGCGTGTCTTATTTTCCTTAATATTTATTGATGTTTTAATATTTATTCCATTTGGCACATTTTGATAATTCAGTAGTTTTATTTTTGTAATTAAAGTTCAGTACCATTCCACATGGAGTGTATCCATTTATATCCACACCAATCTGAATATACAAATCTAAATATATTTACAAGTCTGCTTAATTGATATTTGCCTGCTAGGAGAAACAAAAAGTACAAATCGAGTGAGTTCACATTGACATGTACCACCCCATACTGCCCAGTTGCTATAGCAACTACACTTCCTGCAATGACTTATTTTCTAAATATCTCTAAAAGTAAAGCAAAAATAGTAAAATGACATTCAGCCTTTCCAAAGAGTTTAGTTTCCACACAGCCATATGTATCAGACTGATAAATAAAGCGCATCCAATTAATACTTATCTAATAATTACTGTAAAACCGTGTCACATGACAAAGTGTTCCAACCCTTAACCTATTCAACATGCACTGCAGTGTAAAATGAAGCTCAAGTTCTTCCCATGTTGTTGTCGGCCTTTCCTCGCTCGAGGGAATGAAACCGTCTGTAGCTAATTATCACCAAGGAGTCTTCAAGCAGGAGGACACCGCTGCAGCTATAAAAACCCACCCAGTCCGGGATCCAATCAACCCCTTCAATGAACTCCTAATAACACCTTCAGTGCAGACATCACACTCTATTTCCCCAGGCTCTCAAATGCTTCCGGATAGTCATCTGATAGAGTCCTGTCTAAAATGTTGAATTTTCTTTTTTATTAAATGACAGGTTTGAATATCATTTTGAATTTTAATACATTTTCTTGCCCCGGAGGAGCAAAAATGAGTGAGAGATGAAAGTTGGAATCTGCATGTCATAAAATTCAGGTTGGAAACGTGTTTTTTTTTTTTTTTAGTTAATACATTTCAGCCCAAGGGCAGTAAATTCATTTTGGCCAACAAGCCACGTTTTCCTTAGTTCAATGTCAAGTGGTTCAATTGTCAACTCCTCTCAAATGGTTTAGAATCAGATTACTCACAAACCCCTCTACATAAACATTAAATGTTAATTCCTGACCTGCTCTTGTCAGTGATTTGGGCCTGCATCATGCGCAGCTTGGCCGGGGGTATGTACGCTCCTCCGGTACGGGTCAAGATGGGGTCCAGATCCTCCTTCCTCTTCTTAATGGGAGGCTCGTCAGCAGGGAGTTTGTCTCTCTGTGATGGAGATGCAGATCTTCCCCTCCTGGGCATGAACCTCTCTCGGCCTCCATCTCGCTCGCGGCTGGAGCGCCGATCACCATCGCGATCCCGAGACCTGGTAAGGAAGAATGGTGAAGGGATCAGTGCTAGGAAAAAATAGTACTAGTTACCATAAACAATAACCTCTGCGGGAACTCAATTAAACACCAGTTCAGGTTAGAATTCCCCATCTGCATGTGCCAATCTGCCCAGACACACCCTATTTCCCCAAACAGGCCCTCTCCTACATATACCCAAATCCACGAATCAGGCCCTATCCCAGATATACCCCATTCCACCGAACAGGCCCCCTTCCAGATATACCCCATACCCCATTCCAACAAACAGGCCCCCTTCCAGATATACCCCATTCCAACAAACAGGCCCCCTTCCAGATATACCCCATTCCCCCAAACAGGTCCTCCTCCAGATATACCCGATTCCCCTAAACAGGTCCTCCTCCAGATATACCCCATTTCCCCAAACAGGCCCTCTTCCAGATATACCCCATTCCACCAAACAGTCCCTCTCCCAGATATACCCCATTCCCTCAAACGGGCCCTCTCCCAGATATACCCCATTCCCTCAAACAGTCCCTCTCCCAGATATACCCCATTCCCTCAAACGGTCCCTCTCCCAGATATACCCCATTTCCCCAAAAGGGCCCTCTCCCATATATACCCCATTCCCCCCAAACGGGCCCTCTCCCAGATATACCCTATTTCCCCTAACAGGGCCTCCCTCAGACAGACCCCTTTTCAACAAACATGACCTTACCATATACACACTGTATCGCACTAAATTTACAGGCAAGGGCTCATTCTGAAATACCCCATTGCCTCAAACATAAGATAAAGGAAATAGAGCAGATCGGGGAACAGCACTGTGCGTCAAACTTCTAATTCACCCTTACCTGCGCGATCGGTCTGCATATCTCTGTGGAGACGGAGATCTGGAGCGTGAACGGGTGTACGACCTTCCGCTTCCATTCCTGAGAAAGAGGAGAGGACACAATTTTTAGTTCCTCTTCCTTCAAAAAAAAAAAAAAAAGCCCCAGTATGCAGATATGTTCAGATATCTACCTGTCTGCAGAGGAACTCCTGTGTCTAGGTCTGCTGCTCTGGTCCTGAGCTTCATGCTGTAAAATGCATAGCAAACGTCACAGAGGAATATAAGACATGAAAATAGTAAGAGGTGTGTGTGAGTGTGTCTTTGTGTATACGAGTGATAGACATTTAAATGCTGTGCTAACCCTGATGTGTGCCACGCTGCTCCTCATTCTGTGCGTCACACCATCGTCACTTTCCTCTTCACTGCTGCTGTCACTGTCTGAGCCACTGGACCTGGACGAGCGTCTTGGCGGTGCTTCTTGTTCATCCGAGTCATCTCGTCTTTTCTCCAGAGGAGGGCTATGATGCTCATCATCTGCAACGAACAAGCAGTCTGATTGAGACTATACATGATTGGGACAGACACCTTCATCATGTCATTAAAGGTCGAGTCATTAGAGGACAATACTCCTGTACACAAGGCAAGCCTTATGAGGACATGTCGTGTTAAGTTTAGGGTGGAAGAACGTGATTGTGCTGCACAGAGCTCTGACCTCCTTGAACCCCACTGAACACCTTTGAGATATACTGGAACACAGACTGAACCACAGACCGCCTCAATTGATCTCATTAATGCTGAACACAAATCCCCACACTCCTCAAAAAGGTTTTGAAAAGTTCAAAGAAACAGGAAAAAAATGGCTTCAAAGCTTGCAGTTTTAGTTTGAGTCCAACTGTCGGAAAATCGAAAAACGCAGAAGTCGAAACGACACTATGGTTGCAGGGGTATATACCTGACTGTATGCATCAGGTTGAAAGATGCACTGAATCTGATTTAACACAGTAAAAAATAAATTGATGCTATGCGATTCATTATGTTACAGATAGATTGCTTTTATTTCTATGGTTCAGACAGACAGCAAATCATCAATTTACTGTAGTGCCTTCTGACTTCTAACACATGGCCCTTTCACAAACAGACCTTCAAAAAAAGAAAAAAGATTAAATAAAATCGGATGTTAATTTTCTGTTCTGTCTCCAGGAAGATGCAGCTCTACCTCTGCCATGTTCATCTGTTTCCTATGTGACTCTCAGAACATGCCTCGGCCTCCGTAGTGTTGTGATGCATTGATTTATACAGATGCAAATGTGTGCGCGATTCCGACGCACACATTTTCAAATTGCGTTTGGCAGATGCCTTATCCAGAGCGACTTACAACTGAGCAGTTAAAGGCTAAGGGCCTTTCTCAAGGGCCCAGTAGTGGCATCTTGGTTGTGCTGGGATTTGAGCTGGTGACCTTCCAATCCAGAGTCCAACACCCTAATCTCTCAACCTTCCTCAGCCAGTTTTACTCTCTGAGAACCTGCCACCTGCCCCCTATTCCGTCGTTCCTGAGCCAGCAGGTATATCTGTACATGTGACAAGCATGCGTTTGGATTTATAATCAGTTTCCAGATTATTAACCGAAACATAATCACACAACACCACAGGGAATGTTCAGCACAAACAGCTTCATATGGAAAAAAAAACTAAGTCCATCAACCTCATTGAAGTGTGTGGGATTCATTTGAAGATATACGCTGCAGAGGAAAAGAAGGAAAGCTCCACGGGAGGCTGCTTAAAAACGTCTTGAAGCAGAAACAGCAGGAAGGTTTGGCGTAGGAGCAATGAAAGGTCAGTTACACTGAGCACAAAGAGTCGCATGAAATAATAATAAAGAGCAAAACATTTCTGCTGGGAAGGAATATCCAACACTCAGACAGGCACTTAGAGTGCTTTATAACATATTTATAAGCTTCCCTGGTCTTTTGGGATACGTTTGGCTGTTAATCATGTGCGTGTGGAAGAATAATGAGCAATGAATCAAAGGTTTAATAGATGATGGAGCTAATATCTCCCTAAACAGCTGATGTTTAAGGAGCTGTTTTATAAATCATAAGGCACAAAGTATGGCAGAGTGTAACAACACTAATGACATTTAGATTTTTATGACTTTTGACTGGGGAACATTTCCAGGATGGGAGACACCACCAGAGGGAGGACGATATGATAAAATATCAAAACCAAATCCCCAAAGGGAATTTCTATGACACATGACATTCAAAGAAACTTGCAGCAAAAATCTCTCATAAATAAATAAATAAATACATTTAAGTGACTTTAAATGATTTTATTTACTAAAAAAAAAAAAAAAAAAAAAAGGTTTATTATTTACTTTATTTTTAAAGTCTGATTGAAATAGAAGACCCCTATAAACAGTTTCAGCATTTAGACACACACACACTTTATGAACAAAAGTAGTTGGACACCTGACATTTCCTGCCATATGTGGTTCTTCTCCAAACTGTTACCACAATGCTGGAGGCCTCACCCCTACTGAACACCTTTCGGGATGAATTAAAACAGACTGCAGCCCAGACCTCCTCACCTCACCTACATCAGTACCTGACTGCACAAACATCCTTTTGCCTGAATGAGCAAAATCACAAGCACACTCCAAAATCTAGTGCGACAGCTTCCCAGAACAGGAGAGGGAATTATAAGAGAAAATCGGGACCAAATGCGCAACGTTTTCCTTAAATATTTCACACACGGTTTAACAAAAGTAAGTGCATCCCTCACCTTTCAGCAACCATTGCAGTAATATTTTCTTAAGGGACAAAACTATAGAAATGACACTTGGATATATTTTAGTGTAGTCAATGTGCAGATTGTACAGCAATACAAGTTTACTGTCCTCTGAAAATAACGCAACATACAGCCATTATTGTCTAAATAACTGCCAACAAAAGTGAGTACATCTTAAGTGATAACAGCTGTACGTCATGGAGCCAAAGCCACACATCCTATTTATCATACAAATTTGTGTATCTTGTATTAAAGCAGTTTAAATTTGGTGCTTTGAGTACAATTCTCTCATACTGACCACTGGATGTTTAATATGGCACCTCATGGCAAAGACTCTCTGAGGATTTGAGAATTAGAATCGTTGATCTCCACAAAGATGGTCGAGGCTATAAGAAGATCGTTAACACCCTGAAACTGAGTTACAGTACAGTGGCCTGGGTCATGCAGAGGTTTTCCAGAGGGTTCCACTCGGAACAGACCTCACAAAAGTCCATCAAAGAAGTTCAGTCCTGTGTTCTGTGTGTCAGGTGCAGAAGCTGGCTTTGAAATACAGAAGCATGAAGCGGTTGCAGAAGCAGAAGGTCCAATTGTCGGTGCTCAGACCATACCCTGCATACTGCAACAAGTCGGTTTGCATGGCCGTCGCCCCAACAGGAAGCCTCTTCTGAAGCTGGCCCACAAGAAAGCCTACAGTTTGATGTAGACAACCTTTCCAAGAACATGAATTACTGGAACCATATCCTGTGTTCTGATGAGACTAAGATAAACTTGTTATAGAATAGTGTTTCTTGCCTACAGTCAAGCATGTTGGTGGCAGCATGAGTGCTACTGGTACTGGGGAGCTGTGGTTCATTGGGGAAACATGGATTCAACATGTACTGTGGCAATCTAAAGCAGAACATGATGTCCTCCCTTTAGATACTGGGCCAAATGACAGTTTTCCAACATAATAACGAACCCAAACACACCACCACGATGACAACTGACTTGCTGAGGAAGCTGAAGGTGATTGAACGGTCAAGTATGTCTCAGACCTGAATACTATTGAGCACCTGTGGGGCATCCTTAAGCGAAAGGTGGAAAAAGCACCAAGTGTCTAGCATCCAGCAGCTCTGTTATGTCATTATGGAGAAGTTGAAGAGGATCCCAGCAACAATCTGTGCAGCTCTGATGAATTTCATTTCCAGGAGGATAAAGGCAGTGCTACAGTAGATAACGGTGCTCCCACAAAATATTGACACTTTGAACACAGTTTTGACATGTTCACTGAGGGTGTAGTCACGGTAGGTACAGGTTATTTACACAATTATTTTTCAGGACAGTAAATCTGTACCGCAATACAAGCTGCATACTGACTATACTAAAATATATCCAGTTTTTTTATTTTTTTAAATATCGTCCATCGAGAAGGTATACTAAAATGTTTGCTGAGTGGTGTGCTTTTTGTGAAAAAATGGAGAATGTCTAAAAATAGCTACACACACCAAATCTCATGCACCATGTTTAATGATTGCTCATGTGATTTCCACAAAAGTAATATTTCAACTCTATCATTTATATGCAAGTGAGAATCAGTAAAAGCAAACTCAGAGCTCTGATTATTACCCAAGTTGCCTGTGCTAATCTGAATTTCGAGCTGTATCATACATTAATAGCCATATTCAGTTAGGATCCAGTCGAGGTTTATGCTGCACAGTGTGATAAGACATGGGGTTTTGGAAGTGCTGATAGCTACAGTATGTACATGTGAGTGCAGACCCAGCATACGCTTCAGAGTGGACCAAGGCCAAAAATACAACAAAAGCCGCAGCCAGAACCAGGCCCGGGATCATTCGCTGACGGGCCACACAGAAAGTAATTTTTTTGTATTTTCTACATTTTTGCAAGATGTTTCATTTTAAAACATGATAACTTCCAACTGTGCCATTTTGCTGCACAGTGTTTTTTTCCTATGCATTGATAAATGCACCTGTTTGGGGAAGCTGATCGAAGAAACTGAGGAGTAACGTGTGAATAGAAATGTGTGGAAATAGAAGTGACTAAAAACAAAGCAGGTGTTTGCTGTTTGTACCAAAAACAAAATCCATCAAAGATGAGGAACATGGCAGATGGAGTGAATCAGCAGCAGGCTGTGAGAATGACAGTGTGAGGTACGAACAAGCTCGAGTGTCTAAGAACCCATTTCATCCTACATCACTTCCTGTGGTACAGGACGATCTCAAAGGAAAAGGCTTGTGTCGTACTGTTTTATTCTATATACAAATCATAAAATTAGAAAACAACATCCGCAAAATGTCATAATCTATTACATCCTGCAACACAAAATCTACACAACATCCTGCGACATCGTCTTACCCTTGCTCCTTGTGTGCTCGCCTCCGTCGACGTCACTGTCGTCTGAAGAGCTGGAGCTCCTCGTCATCTTCTCAGGACCACGTGTTTCTCCAGGACTGGAGCACTGGTGTAAAAGAGAGAGAGGAAAAAAGAGAAGGATAACAATGGAAGAAGGTAAAAGTTCAGTTCTGCTACAGTATGGGTTTGATTTAAAATCCCTTCAACAAGTTTAGCTCAAACTAGTAACTTTCTTTGTAGGTCTTTAAAAAAAATCTTAGTATCCTGAATAAAGTTCTCCAGCTCACAGCACAGCTGCTGATAAACGTGTTGGAAGAGCAGGTTCACTCCAATCACCATCAATGGAAACCCTGACTGTGTAACACTTACAACCAATGACTGATCACCAATGTTCCCAACAACCAATCATCAGCCACCGAAGATCGACCTCAATCACTTTACTTTAACTAATGGCCCC
>MU562658.1:3340134-3436910 GCA_024362625.1 Silurus asotus
CCCTGGCCCCGACCACCCCACACCCCTGATCACTCCACACCCCTGGCCCTGATCACTCCATACCCCTGGCCCCAATCACTCCACACTGCACATGTGTACATTGATTTCTCCTTGATTTCATCCCGATCACCCCCATCGCTGACCCCAATCACTGACCACCACAATCTGGTCACCGACCACCACAGATCCCGATCACTCATCACCACTGTTCTCACTGATCCCAATTACTCACCACTACTGATCCCAATCAACCCTAACAGTGATCACATTCATTCACCACTGTTCACATTGATATTGAATATCAACGGATCCAAGTAAATCATCATAACTGATATCACTCATCCCAAACTCCCCGACCACAATCCAGATCACCGCAGATCCCAATCAACCCTAACAGCGATCACAATCACTCACCACTGTTCACATTGACTAACAACGAATCCAAGTATCTCCTCATAACTAATCTCACTGATCCCAATCTCTCACCACTGATGAGACCCTATGTAAGTCACCTACAGTATCCAGGGACACATTTTCTACCTGAGGGTACACCCCCTGTTTCTTGACACTCATCACTAATATAAATGTTGTAGATAACTGTAGGGTCGTTAAGTCACACATGCAGGTTCAATAATAAATAAACCCCAGCACCAGGACCGATTCAGTGTGTAGATAGCTCATATACATGTTCTAACTGACTGCTAATCAAATGATCACGATCCTTTCACTACGTCAATTTTGCATAGGTAAATAAAAAAAACATAAATAAATGCACTGAATTTCACGAACAGGATCAGCCCACGCTTTTAAAACTTCACAAGGAAACAACAGGTTCTTCCACAGGCGCCATTATCACCGTTAATAGACAGCGCGCGTGCGTGTTAGCTTAATGCTAACTCGTCCATGCCTAACACAGCAACGACAGCCAAAATATTCTAACACAATACTTTTTTAATAACACCGAAATCTCATTCTAGCGGTACATTAGATACAATCCTGGAGCACCAAACCTCATCTCTAGAAGGCGAATTCAAATCCGTCACCGCTTCGTGTTCCGCCGCCATGTTTTCCTCTCTCTGCTCGCTTCCGGAAGTGATGCTACGGGAGCCAACGAGGGACAATAAAAAAACGAAACGCGTTTTCTTCAGAAAGTAAAAATAAAAAAATCAGGCCAAATTCAGACTGACAGACTTAAGTTTTAATATATTTGTAAAATGTTCTTTGATATGTATTAAATTATTCCCAATAGTCTATTATCTTTATCTCATATATTTTCCAGTAGTATATGTTTATGTTAAAAGCAGTGGTGGACAGTAATGAAGTAAATGTAGATTGTTAGTGTACTTAAGTAGCTTTATATACTTTTTCTGAAGTATTTCCATTTTGTGAGACCTTTACTTTAACTTCACTACATGTCAAAGTCAAATATCGTACTTTTTACTCAACTACATTTTGTGAAATCAGTCTTCCTTTTTATTTATGAGGATAAAAACTGAACTGGTCAATCACACAACAATCTACCAATCAATCATGTTGATTAACTTGTTTTGACAGGAGCTTGATGAATCTACTGATCACCAATATACAGTTCAGCATCAGTTCAACAGTAAGCAGAACATTTAGAGAGGAATTAATGATGAAGAATCTTCAGACTCGAACTCAATACGTTGGTCTTATTTGCATGATTTTTAGTTGAAAAGAAGGTTTTGGGTCCATCGTGATCAATTTAAAAGAAATCAATCAGTTTTTGACCATCCTTAAGATTTGCAAATCAGTAAGTGCATTCTCAAAATAATGTGTACAAACAGCACAATACATTGGATTTCCTGCAAAAGCCTGTTTTTTTTTTTTTTGCTTAAAATCCTTAGTACTTCTCTCAAAAGTAAGTATTTGTGTCAATGAACATATGATTATCATCAAAATAACAAGTCCTTTTATCATTGTTAATGAACAAGATAGTTAAAATGTTTAGTAATTTTTCAATATGACAATGTTTTATTTGAGTATTTCCTGATGTAAATTATGTTTTGGATTACAAGTATTGAAAATGCACAAGGCTGAATTGCCATCTATGAATTTAAACAGCACAAATTTACACATTACTGTACGTGGGATGTTGATTGTAAGAGACTGGACAGGATTCACACTTTTTTAAAAATGTTCTTTACTAGTGGACTGACTAAAAAATTACAATATACTGTAATGTCATTGTGATAGAAAATAAAAAGACACAAATTAAAATTCCAAAAGGTAAACATAGGAAACACTGCACATGGCGCACTATACAGTGTAATCAGACTCTACCCCCTGACGTCCCAGTCTGTCAGGCCACAGATTTTCATCCACATCACAACAGATATCATCTCTTACAATACCATTGTGAGGCCATGATTGACAACATGGTCCACAACAGTGGCTCTAATTTCATCTGAAATGTATCCATGTCTCTGGCCTCTTCTTCATCTTCCTCTATTTTGCCTCCTTACCCTTCCAGCATGCATCCTTATTCTTGGCTCTCAACCATGTTCGTTTCCTTGTTTTCCTTTTTATATACACTTACCAATTACAGTAAAGGTTCACGAGATTCAGCCTTGACCTATTTTAGAGAACTAATTGATTATTGGTTGAAGTGAACACGCCACTTCATTAGTGACATTCAAGGTTTATCTGCACAATTCATCAAGACACATTTACCAAAAAAGTTTAATAGAACTGTGATGAAGAAGAGCTTGACAAATTTCGACAACTGGTTGATGCCTAAATGTTTTGGGGGGTTAAGACCATTTAGGTGAAACTAGTATAATACATTTTGATCAACATGAACATAAACAACTGATAATGTAGTAAACAACAGACACTTGTACACAATAGATTAAATGATGTACAAAAGCATTCGCAATTTGATCAAAGCAACGAGAAATGTTCGTATGATGAGCCCAAATTACTAAATGATGTGGAGGTTGAACAAGTAGTTTTGAGAATTTCATTTCTGATCTGAAAAATGCTCCAAAGCGACTGAGAAAAACAGTAATAGGTCAGTGTGCTGAGAGTAACATTAGACACATAAACTGAGTTGATTAAGCAAAGAGTCTTGTGACAAACATTATAATAGTCATAATAAATCACAGTACTTTGGATACTTTAGTTCATTTGAAGGCAAATACTTTTGTACTTTTACTCAAGTGAGCATTTTTTTACTGCAGTACTAGCTTACCGAGTGTATCTCTACTCAAAAACATGGTTTGTGTACTTCATCCATCACTGGCTAATTATTTCAGCCATCTTGGCTGCCAAGGTAAAAAAAAAAAAAAAAAAGTAGTATAAAGTATATGACAAGAAAACTTATACTTTAGCCAATCAGATTTCAGGCTGGCAACACAGAGGCCATCTAGCAGGTGTACAATAATGTCAGGAGTAGGTTACGAGCATTATTTAAAGCAGTAGCAAATTGCGCAAGTTTAAATATTTATATATCTGTTCATTCCACAATGGTTGACAAAGGTGGAGAAATTGATTGGGTCACATGTACATTTACATAGAAATTTACAAGATGGACTTTAAAAAAAAAAAAGCTGGACATCGTGAGGAAAGGTCAGCCAAACCAAAACTAAAACTACAAATCATTGGTCCTGTACATGTACTCTGCACAATGACAAAGTTGAATCTAATCTAATCTAATCTAATCTAAAACAGTTGTGGACCATTTATAGTTTTGTCTTTTCTTTCCTGTAGAATTTGCATAAAAACAAAATTTGCCTTAATTTTAAATCCAAAGGAAAACCGCAATGCATGGAAAATGACACAAAAATGGTAAGAAATCTCAGGGTGGACTTTACTTTTGTTGCTTTATCAGATTAATATTGATGCTTCTGCTAAAGATGATGTGATGCAGCTGTGGCTTCAGTAAAAGGAGACTTTCTGAACTGTGTTTTTTGGGATTCTTACTTTAGTAATGCCATTTATTCTCTCTGTATGAAATCTCTATGATGCAGCACTCTGTTATACTGCATTCATCTTTAATATATCGATGGTTTCTATAGTTGTGGAATCATAATTATTCCCGAATCATCCTAAATATTTGCAAACCAGTAAGTGCATTAAAACTATAAATAATTTGTACAAACAGAACAATACATTAGCCTGTACTTTTATCAAAATCCTTAGTTTATCTCTCAAAAGTAAGTATTTGTGTCAATGAACATCTCTTTTCCATCAGAACAAAAAGTCCTTTGTCATTGTTCACAAACAAGATCATCAAAATGTTTACTCATGTTGTCAGTATGATGCTGCACAGTTTCAGGATTTCTTGATATAAACTATGGTTTTGGTCATAGTGACTAAAAATGCACAGAATTTGACTTTCTTCTGTACGGCATCTATGAATTTCAGCAGCACAAATTCATTTATCTGATTGCATATTTGATTTATATTGATTTCAAGAGACTGGACAGATTCACACTTTTACTGTACAAGTGTTTGCTTCATTTCTTAGTTGTTTATTCATTTTCAGAAATTGTAATTCTGTATTTTTCTCTGTTGCCAATTGAATGTTCACAAGATTCACCTTTGACCTGTTTTAGAGAACTGGTTGATTATTGGTTGATCTGATGCCTTTCACTCGCCTTCGTTAGTGACATTCAAGATTCATCTGCACAATTCATTAATTCAACACATTTACAAAAAACAATTTTGATGACAGATGATGACAACTTGTTTAACCATTTTGCATTCAATTAAGTATACAATGAACTGATGCTGAGATGTTTTTGGGGGTTAAAACTATTCAGGTGAAACCAGTATAATATATTTTGATCAACATGAACATAAACAACTGATACTGTAGAAAACAGCAGACACTTGAACACAATCCATTAAATGATGTTCAAAAGCATTCGCAATTTGATCAAAGCAACAAGAAATGTTCTTATCATGAGCACAAGGGACTAAATGATGTGGAGGTTGAACAAGTAGTTTTGAGAATTTCATTTCTGATCTGAGAAACGCTCCAAAGCAACTGAGAGAAACTGTAGTATATGCTCTATATTTTTATTATTTAGAAAATGACCAATAATTTGTAAATATTATTTTAAATGCAGATTGATTTCTCATCGCTGTACTGTTTCTCAATCGCGTTCTCTCAGCACCGCTGCTGTTACGTGAATATGACGTATCACACCTTTTCCTGAGAGTCACATTATAAATAGTAAATTCATGATTTGTTGTTTGTCTGAAACACAGAAATAAAAGTTCCTATCTGTATTTACAATCTGAATGCCTATTTCATATTGCATTGAATAGCATTATGCTGAATCATGTATTTTTAATGTAGCATACTGTTAACTGTGTATCGAGTTGTGAATCACAACGGCCTCATTTATGGAGATGCACATTCCTAATAAACAAGCAAACAAACAAACAAACAAACAAAAGACTAGCCCTGAATTCAAAAATCGAGCATGACATCGTATTACTCTTTCATTATTACCCTTGTCTGTCTATTTATATATTTGCTCTGCACTTCCATAAACAGAGAGCAAAAATGTTTGGCCATGTTCCTGAGATGTATTTGTTTCTTTCCTTGTGCACTTCAGTGAAATTAAAAACAGAACTAAAGTGCTTTTCTGAAAGCCAGTTGATTAAAACAAAGACATTGCCTCCACACAGAGTCATCAACAGCTTGGGCTCAGTGAGCTGAAAACACTGCTCACTCACAAAAAACACACACCTTCTTCTGCCTCAGTATAATGCTTCAGTATGAGATGCACAAGATCAGATGTGTATAAGTCAGCTGCTGGAGGAGAAAGCAAGCGGTTATTTATGGACAGGATGATGTACAGTAGAGGGAAATTTTATTATACAATACTTTAAAATAGATGCTTTACATGAGATGGATCTATCTATCCATCCATCCATTCATCCATCCATCTACCTGTTTATTTAAATGCTGCAAACAGTCACTATAAACGTTTTTCTCTCAATAATGTATTTTTATTTATTGTGCAGATGAATTCTGAATTTTACAAATGAAGGTGAGTGAGGGGCATCGGATCAACCAATGATCGACTGGTTCTCTACAACAGGTCAAAGTTGAATCTCATGAACCTTCAGTTGGCGACAGAGAAAAACATAGCTCTGAGGAGGACCCTGTTTGCTATCTATCTATCTATCTATCTATCTATCTATCTATCTACCTGTTCATTTAAATGCTGCAAACAGTCACTATAAACGTTTTTCTCTGAATAATGTATTTTTTATTTATTTATACACTTTTGTTTATAGATAGATAGATAGATAGATAGATAGATAGATAGATAGATAGATAGATAGATAGATAGATAGATAGATAGAAACTTACTAAACTATACAGCTACTACATCCCATGTAAGCCACAGTTTGGGGAAGAAACACATATGGCTGAAAAAAGCAGATGTCCCAAAACTTTTGTTTTGATCGTGTAGATAGGCACCACAGTTTTACAGTTTTTCTCAGATGCTTTGAGGCATTTCTCAAATAAGAAATGAAATTCTCAAAACTACCACATCATTTACTCACTTGTGCTCATCATAAGAACATTTTGTTGCCTTGATTAAATTACGAATGCTTTTGTACATTCATTTATTTATTATTTATTTATTTCAGTTTCCTACATTATGAGTTGTTTATGTTCATGTTGATCAATAATATATTATACTGGTTTTACATGAATAGTCTTAACTCAAAACATTTAGGCATTAGTTCATTGTATATGTCATTGAATGCAAAATAGTTAATCCAATTATAATAATCTGTCATCTAAAATTGATATTAAACTTTTATATATACCTTCTCATTCAAAGAGTTTTCTTTATTTTCATGACTATGAAAATTGTAGAGTCACACTGAAGGCATCAAGGGCTATTTGACCAAGAAGGAGAGTGATGGGGTGCTGCGCCAGATGACCTGGCCTCCACAGTCACCGGACCTGAACCCAATCGAGATGGTTTAGGGGTGAGCTGGACCGCAGAGTGAAGGCAAAAGGGCCAACAAGTGCAAGCATCTCTCGGGGGGAAATCCTTCAAGACTGTTGGAAGACCATTTCAGGTGACTACATCTTGAAGCTCATCAAGAGAATGCCAAGAGTGTGCAAGAGGCTCTGTTTTGGAGTTTCAATGAAAGCTAAAAAAATATATACAATAAACCAATTACTAGTTGTCCAAAATTCAGCTGCTAACATTTTGACTAAGACCAGGTGTAGTGAACATATTTCTTCAGTTTTGGTGTCCTTGCATTGGCTCCCTGTTAGGTTCTGGATTGATTGTAAAATACTAATGCTGAGCTATAAGGCCCAACATGGTATGGCACCTCATTATTTTTACACAGCTTTTAACTGTTTACACTCCAAGGTGTGATTTCCATTCCTCAGATCTTTTGGTTGTTCCTCCTACCCTTTAATGCTGCATCAGTGATCAGGCTTTTTTCTCACATGCACCAAAGCTGTAAAATTCTCAAGAGTTTAAGTGCAGATTAAAAACTTATCTTTTGAGCAAAGCCTACACATAACAAACATCACACATCATAACCTTGTGCTCCAGAACATCTGATCACATGCACATGATCAACTTGTGCTGTTAATATCATGAACAGCAGCTACACTAATTTCTCTCCACTGCTTTTCTTTCACTCCCCACCCCGAGGCTTCCTGAGGTTGCTCCAGCCCCAGTCACGTCCCAACTCATGAAGATTGTGGACCTTTAAAGAATTAGATGCCGAACTCGCAAACATCCCGAACCATCTAGAGACGTACCAGTGTCAATTGGATCCCACTTGATTTGGAGTTTGGACACTGGACCTCTTTGAGTGTTTAAGGGCTCTGGCATGGAGAAGCTGTTATTGGATCTACGATGATCTCAAATGTTGAGCAATTTTATGAGTTGCTCAGTAGCTCCTAGTTTTATAACCACAAATGACTGTAAAAAGAACATTACTCATAATCTTACACTCCAGTGCTCATGTTAGTTCTCACTCTCCAGTGTTCTGTTTGTTTAGAGATTTATGATCAAACTCTTGATGTCACCCAAATGAGGATGGGTTCCCCTTTTGAGTCTGGATCCTCTCAAGGTTTCTTCCTCATAACATCTAAGAGAGTTTTTCCTTGCCACAGTCGCCACTGCTGCTCATCAGGGATAAATACACACCATTCACCTTAACTGTTAATTTCTGTAAAGCTGCTTAGAGACAATGTCTGTTGTGAAAAGCGCTATAGAAATAAACTTGACTTTACTTGAATTCTTGCCCCACTAAGAGTAGACAGGCTGAGTCTTTAAGTGTTTTTAAATCTGTCCTTAAAACACACTTTTTCAGGATAGCTTTTAAGTGAACTTATTTTATTTTCCCATTATTCTTTTTCTTATTATTACTATTGTTTATATATAGTATCCTTTTTTTCTATGCTTGCAAAGTGCTTTTTAGCAAGGCGTATATAAAATAAAGATTATTATTATATGATTAAATGGAAGGCATGTTCAGGCCAGTGTTATGAAGAGATGAGAAAAGTCTGTGGTATGGATATCAATATGTGGTGGAGTCAAGTGAAGTTTTTTTATTTTAGAATACTTTATTGATCCCACAGGGAAACATTTATTTCTTTGCATATCCCAGCAATCTCAGGTCAGAGTCAGCAATGCTACAGCATCCCTGGAGCACAGAGGGTTAAGGGCCTTGCTTAGGGGCCCAATACTGTGTCTAAGTATTTGTGTCAATGAACATCCCGTTGCCATCAGAATAACATGTTCTTTCGTCATCGCTCACAAACATTAATGTTTACGCATGTTGTCAGTATGAAGGCACACAGTTTCAGTATTTCTTGATATAAACTATAGTTTGGATCACAATGATTGTAAATGCAAAAAAGTTTAATTCATCTGCACAATTCATTAATTTCAGGAAACATTTACATCATTTTTATATGACAGATTCTGACAACTGGTTTTAACCATTTTGCATTTAATGATTTATACAATGAACTTTAGGTGAAACCAGCATAATATATATTGATCAACACGACATAAACAACTAGGAAACAGCAGACACTTCCTACACAATCAATTAAATGAATGTACAATAGCATTTGCAATTTGATCAAAGCAACAAGAATTGTTTTTATCATGTGCACCAGTGACATCGAGGTTAAACAAGTAGTTTTAAGAATTTCATTTCTGATTTGAGAAACTCTTCAAAGCAACTGAGAAAAACTGTTGATCTGTAACTGGATCCATTGGGTCAGTTCTAAAACATGGCTGCCATTAACCATCTGCCTTTCAGCAATATTAGACTTATCAAGTCATATTTCATATTTCTCAAATTTTGTGACGTTTCATTGGTCTAAGTACCTTAAACTGGCCACTAGGGGGTAGAAGAACTTGCCCCCGGGGGTAGACAGGGGTGCAACCGCACATTTGCTGAGGAGTATGCAAGATCATGGTTGGGGCTCCCCTCCACTTCCCAAAGAAGAGGAGTAAATACAAGTATAAATACACTACATGGAATGGCGCCCCCCATGTGCGGTGCACCGATGCACTGCATATACTGTATACCCCATTTTTGCAACTCTGGTGGTAGAGTTTGGGTGGGAGGGGGTTATTTGCTGTAAGTGCTTGAACCCCGATGACTACCACATGCATCTATATTTATTGTGTCTTTCAGAGGAAAACAAAATCTACATAAAAATCTGATGCACAACTAAAGGGTCAATAAGTAACACTGTTACTGTGTATTACATCTCATATGCATTTGAATTGTCATGGCATCAATTCACCTCCCTGCAAAACACCATGGAAGGAACCCAATGGTTGCGATACGCTTTGTTAAGACAACACTGCCATCTACTGATCCACAGGAACATCCACAGAGTGTCTGCTTTATATTTATACCTTAAAATAGAATGAAAATTAAATGAAATAAAATCCAGCTCTCCTGTGTCTACATTTCAGACCTGTGTGTATTATTCATTCTTGTGTATTAACGCTGTCTTTTCATAATATTCTTTCATACACAGTACGTGTTTATCATTGTAGTCTTTAGTAGGATCTGTTTCCTTACAAAACATGCTGTCGGATGGAGATCAAACTGTTCTTATAACAGTTGTCACAACAGGTTTTTACTGAGAATGATCTGCTATATAATAGCTGCTCAGTGGTGTTCCTGTTTCTCTGCATTGTTCAGGGATGAGGCACCAATTAACTCCCAGGGATAAAGGAAACTATGGGCTGAAAGGTTCAATTAAACCCCCAAGACAACAACAAAGGAACAAGCCAAAGACATAGGAAGCAATAGAGTCCTGGATTTCCATCAATAAGAAGAAGATTGGAAGATTTCATACAAGGAAAAAGTCTTAACTTCAAGATGGGAAAAAGAAGCCAGACCGAAATTGATCACAAAAAGATGTTAGGAAGCTGGGGTCAGACATGATACAATGGCCTTAGAGCACACAGGGTTAAGAGCCTTGCTCAAGGGCCCCAAGAGTAGCATTATTGAGGCTTGAGCCCCCAACCTTCTGATCAGTAACTCAAAGACATAACCAGTGAGCGACCACCAAACAGGTGAACTATTTTCCACTGCAAATGATCTAAAACGCAGCTACTTGTGTTCAATCTGCCCAAGTTCTCCCATACCCCCACACTGCTGCGCTCCCTTCACTGGCTTCCAGTAACTGCATGTATCAGATTCAAAACACTGATGTTTGCCTACAAAAATGGACCAGCACCATCTTACCTCAGACTGGTACCACCTTCTCTCAGCGTGAGAGGTAAGTACACTTCAAGGCTCTTCTCTGTTCTGGCACCGAGGTGGTGGAATGAATTTCCATTAGATGTAGAACTTCCCCAACTGTATATGTAGCGTTTTAGAACACGGTTTTGGCCATCATGATCTGCAGTGTGTACAGTATAGAGGAAAAAGGGTGAGAATTTCATGTTGTAAAGGGGATTATTGCTGGAAAAATGACTGTTAAATAGTAATAAATCAGATAAAAAGAAAAATAAATAATTCTTTAGGGATCAGCAGGAAAAATGTCACGTTATACGCACAGAAATTAGTTTCTTCAATAACTAATAAATCTAGAAAAAACAATAATGGATGACAAAAAAGAAAGACAAGTAAGGTGCTTTATACATATGTACACGTCATATGTACTTTTTCACAGCACTAAATTCTTTCTTCGCATATCCCAGTGAGGTTAGGAAGCTGGGGTCCGCCAAGATACAGTACAAAAGGATAAGGGCCTTGCTCATGGGCCCCAAGAGTGGCAGCTTGTCGATACCGGGGCTTAAGCCTGTGACCTTCTGATCAGTAAGCCAGAGCCTTTTTCTCCTTTAATTCTCCCAAAACAAAGAGTGTGGAGTCTGAAATACTGTATGTGAGCTACTCAAGAGTAAGAGGGATGGACAAAATTACTGGGACATCTGACCTTTCCAGCCAAATGTAGTTCCTCCCCAAACAGTTACTGCAGTCAGAGGCACATAATTGCATTAAAACGGCTTTGGATATGGATTTACATTTTTTCTTCACTTGAACTTTTTCCAGCATGACAAAGCAGTTGTGCCTGAGCTAATAAAGAAGTGTCCACAAACTTTTGATGTATATATGATCTAATATTTAAATAATAGTGGTTCTGTGGTGGCCCCTTACAAATATTAGATTAAATAGGATTAGATTAGAAGTATTAGACACAAAAGACGCTGGAACAAGTTATGGTCAGAAATTCCCTCCTGAAATCCTGCCCATTTTCCCGCATTTCTCTTCTGTCAGTGGTTTGTGTTTCATCCTTGATCAGCTTGTCTATTCTCCCGAACTTCGATTTTCTGTGTCCTGTTTGCTCTGGTTTGCGATTCTTGCTTATATCTCCACATTGATTATGGCTCACTTTGTTCCTGCTTGTGTTCCTGGCTCGCTCTTAATAAATATCAAGCGGAGGCAGATCATGCTTATAGGCAGCATTTGAGAAGCTTTCTGTCACATTCAGCAACGATGATCACTTTGATTATTTTCACTATTGAGATTTTATAGTTTAAGGAGTATTTTATTCTTTTGCACAAAGCCGTATAAGGTAGGTGTACTTAATAAACTAGAAAATGTAGATATATGCGTCAAAACAGTAGAAAACATTCGATCTTACCTCAGAATATGTTCCTGTAGCACTCACTGAGGTGTAGAAGGCCGAATGAGTTATATTCCCTTCTGATAGAAGAGCAAGAGTGAACAAAACACAGTGATCATAACTGAGAGTTCCTCTTTCAGTGACCTGTGAATACAGTCCATGCTCCAGTGATCACCACTCAGAGGGAGAGAGAGGGAGAGAGAGAGAGAGAGAGAGAGAAAGAGGAGGCAACATGGCCATTACTTCTCATCACAGTGTACTGATTGAAAAATAAATTGTAGTTCTCTAGGAAACCAGAGTGCATCACAAAACAAAGCTAATCAGTAAAACTATAAAAGCGAATGTCAATCAAATGGCGCTATGAGAAGACAGCAGATAAATCAGTCTTACAACGATTTTGTGAAATATTTCCAGATTTTTTTTTTTTTTGCAGCTTTAGAAAAAAAAGCCTTTTTATATAATTACAATGCTGCATTATTATGCTACTGAATTATGTATGCCATTAGAAGGCAACAAACAAGATGCATAAAATGTCTTTAACAATGTAAGAATAGTGCAATAGTGCAGCAATCGCAAGTCTAGTCATTTAAACATACACTGTATGTATCATTTAATTTAAACAGGCTTGATATCTCAGATGATCAGCAACATAAAACAAAAAGACGCATGACATGAATCAACCTATTCACTGCTATGCAATTAAAATAGTGTTAAACAAAAAGAATGCAGTTTTTTTTTCGTTATACACTGTACAGGATTTTTCTCTACTTATGATGGAGATACGTTATGATGACCCCATCGTAAGTCAAAGATGGTGCTATGACTGTGACAGCCTTTCCAGCTTCGTGCTGATTTATCATTTTTTTTATGCTCTAAACTGATGGCTTTCCTCATTTTTTTTTACTACAAACAGGAGACATACTTGGGTGCTTAAAAGACATGCTTTTATCACTTAAATTGCTGTTTAAACACTTTTGAATCAGAAAAAAAGAATACACTGAGACAACTTAACTCCATCAATCGCTAGAGGGATAGGGCATCTCATGGGGCGAGAGATACGCTCATCCCAGCTGCACGTCCAACATCGTACGCTGCTGTCTGTGCCTGTTGCACCAAATTTTGTTTTATCATGATCGTCATCATAAGATCGAAAAATCACAAGTCGAACCTTCATAACTCGGGGACCATCTGTATGAACGTCCCTGCGGGAATAAGACGCTGCATCAGAAACGCTTTGGGAACGCCTCCACCTTGTCCATGCTCTGAATCATGTGTATAATCAGTCCAATGAAAAGCAAAACTAGTCGTGACACCACCGGAAAAAAACCCGGGACCTCTTCACCCATTCAAGGCATGTAGGGCTTGCAACACTATCTTGATAGTACAGAGTGGTTTGCCCATCCAGGAAAACCCCAGGGTGTTGAGCCACCACTGAAGGGGTCTCATGTGCAGGAGGCCAAAGGTAACCACATTGGATTCGATTCATCAGACCCAGCAGTCTCTGAAATTGCTTCACAGTGAGCGACTGGCCTTCCCTCACTCTCTTGATATCTGAATGGACTTAACACAAGCAGGGGACAAAGGTGCCCCCAATGAGGGTCGAATCCCATACTATGCCTTAGTAAGAGTTTCTCTGTGATGGGGAAAGCACACTTTTTTGGCGTTCAGCCTCAACACCAGTTCCTTCATGTGGGCAAGAATGACATCTCAATGCTGGACCACAAGTTGCTCTGATTGAGCCAATATCAACCAATTGTTTATATAATTTAGAATGCAGATGCCTCGAAGCCTCAGCTGGACTGGTAGCTGCATCCATACACTTTGTAAAGGTATGGGCTAAGAGGGCAAAACCAAATGGAAGGACGCGATATTAGTAAGCTTCGGCCCCGAAAGCAAACGTCAGGAACTTGAACCTGTGAGCTGGAATGATGAATACATGAAAGTATGCTACCTTTAAATCTATGGTTACAAACCAGCCTCAGACCTGATTTGGGACAAAACCTGCTTCATGGTCAGCATCTTGAACCTGAGTCTCAAAAGTGAGCGTTCACTACCTGTCACTATCTGTTTCATTACCAAGCAGAGCGGGCGAGACCCGACCTGAATCATTTAGCCTCTGTCTAGGCACAAGGGTGCCATGAACTGGACAGCTCAAGTTCCTAAAAAGGGAACAATAGTTTTGGACACCTGACAATAAGATTATGTGTTATTTGAACATCCTATTCCATTATTTAGTTCTCATGTGCTTTTCTGATAACCTCCACTGTTCTGGGAAGATTTTACACTAGATTTTGGAGTGTGCTTGTGGAGATTTATGATCATTCAGCTACAAGGGTTTTTAGTAAAGTCAGGTACTGATGTTGAACATATAATGAATAATGTATAATCAAAAGTAAAACAATTATTCACCTTTGTAAATGTATTTATTCCTTTCTAAAACTTATTCAGAATTAATTGACTATTCCAAAGCTGTTGAAGCATTGAATTGCATTTTTTCTTTATTAATTATTTCTTTAAATTATTATTTCTTACTTATAAATATCTATCTATCTATCTATCTATCTATCTATCTATCTATCTATCTATCTATCTATCTATCTATCTATCTATCTATCTAATCTTCTAAAAAAACATTTACTGTAAACCTTACAAAACCTACTAGATTTATGATCATTCAGCTACAAGGTTTTAGTAAAGTCAGGTACTGATGTTGAACATATAATGTATAATCAAAAGTAAAACAATTATTCACCTTTGTAAATGTATTTATTCCTTTCTAAAACTTATTTAGAATTAATTGACTATTCCAAAGCTGTTGAAGCTTTGAATTGCATTTTTTCTTTATTAATTATTTCTTTAAATTATTATTTCTTACTTCTATCTATCTATCTATCTATCTATCTATCTATCTATCTATCTATCTATCTATCTATCTATCTGTCTGTCTGTCTGTCTGTCTGTCTGTCTGTCTGTCTGTCTGTCTATCTATCTATCTATCTATCTATCTATCTAATCTTCTAAAAAAAAACATTTACTGTAAACCTTACAAAACCTACTGACAGTTATGTTTTCATCACGATTTACAGTATAGTACTGTTAAACATCATATAGTTTAACAGTAATACACTTTTGTCTACAGGAATATAGATTATAGATATACAGTTATAGTGAGGGGGTTGAGTGATGAATGATTTTCATGCTTTTTGATATCAAATAATGAATCATAAAAATTTCATTTTAATTGAAATATAGTAGATATTTAGACAAAAGCAGGAAATGTAAAAAGGAAACACTGCATTGTAAAACATTTATTTTTATAACAAGGTGCAGAAATGTACATTTCATTAACACGTGAACATACAGAATTAGCTATAAACTTTCTTTCGGCTGCACCCGTTAGGTGTCGCCACAGCGGATCCTCCGCATGTTTGATTTGGCACATGTTTTTACGCTGGATGCCCATCCTAACGCAACCCTCCCCATTTATCCAGGGTTGGGACTGGCACTGAGAGTGGCTGGGGTTGGTTCTCTAACCGGGGATCGAACCCAGGCTGCAGCGGTGAGAGCGCCGTACTAACTACTAGACTACCAGGGAACCAAACTTAGAATTAGCTATAATAATAATAAAATAAAATATATTAAAAGTAAGCACAGTTGTCTAAAACGAGATCTTTATCAGATTATTCAGCCTGAAATGCCAAGAAAAAAAAAATAAAAATTAAAAATCATTTTCCAGAACAGGTTATACAAATGGCATATAAGAAATAAAAGGGGGTGAGAGAAATTAGCGAGATAACTGTGAACGTAATGTCTTAGATAGATGTCTGAGTCATTTTCTCCTTCATATTAATAAAAAATTCTTTGTTTGTGTAAAAAAAAACTTATTTTAACTAAACCCAAGGATGTGCCAGAAGCAAACACTATAATAATCACTATAATAAAACCTCTCTGACATATAAATGTATTTGCCTTTCTGCACTGTTCCTTGCTGTTTCGGTCTAAATAAATGGCAAAGGCATATAATAGCAGATAATTGGATGTTAGAAGGGGGTCTTAGTCATTCAGTACCCGAATTTAACACATGGTGCTGCACATGGAATGCTTTGTGCTAATGCTTTTTTGTGCGATATCTATTCGTGCAATAAAAAAAAATCACTACACAAAAGCCAGGAAGGGAAAATCTTTCTTTAAAGTGACACGGTATTGGATCTGCGGGAAAACGCACAAGGGATTTATCAAAGGATTCCCAGTGGGTTCACCAAAAATGACTAATTATGAAATAAAGAAATCAATCGTGCTGTTTTTTTTTTAAGGATTCAACATTCAGAAAGCAGATAAAGAGATATATTCAAGAACAGAATGGATATGCAGATACACCACAGTAAGCATTAAGGGAGGATAATTGGTTTGTGTCAGCGAACAAGACATTTCTTGAATAAAATTGTACCTCCAGGCAAAAAATATTGAAGTTTTGAACTGTTGGAATGTTGCAGTTGGTTGTATGGTAGTTTGGGTTGGTTGGGGAATTAAGTTGAGAGTATTTTTGTAGAATGTGTACTTGTGTTTTTGGAGGGAAAAGTTGGCATGTTGAGGTACTTGGATGTGGAACAGGCAGGGTGAGGGTTTTAATGAAGGATTGGACTGAGAATGAGGATGAGGATGGTTCCCCTTTTGAGTCTGGTTCCTCTCAAGGTTTCTTCCTTATTACATCTAAGGGAGTTTTTCCTTGCCACAGTCACCATAGCTGCTCATCAGGGATAAATACACACCGTTCACCTTAACTGTTGATTTCTGCTTTGAGACAATGTCTGTTGTGAAACTTGACTTGACTTTGATTTGACTGGTGTGAGGATGTTCATGTAGGTCACTGGGGTAGTAGATGTGGAGACTTGGGAGGTTTTTGGGTGAAGGGTGTGGTGGTATAACGTATTTAGGTGATAGGTGCTGTGTTGGGAAGTGTTGGGTTGGGGGATATTTTTGTGGTGGTCAGTGTTGTTGAGATAAGCATTTGGGTGAATTGGGCTGCATTTGATGTAATAAATAAATTAAATTGGAAATAAATGTACATTTCTACTCCTTGTTACGGATTGCTCTCTTGAGGGCATGAGTATGATTATTATACCATGGTGGAAGCGAGTTTTCCCTAAAATCTTTTAATCGGATGGGGCATTGGTGTCTAAGGTGCTAGCCGCTGAGGATACACTGTGCCTGTACTGCCACTTCATCTAGATCATTAGCATTCATATCAAATATCACATTATCTGAATAATTCTTTTTTTGAAATAAATAGTAATTAAAAGCCAAATTTTTATTCCGCCAAACCTCCAGTATGTAATAAATAAAGAAGAGCTGATAAATCCACTGACATGAACAAATTCATACATAAACATTAAAAAAAATACAGAAACAGAACCATTACCCTGTATTTAATCTTAAATTTAATATAAATATATTAAATAAATGCATGATTTAAGAAGATTCAGACTAGAAAAAATTCACAATATCTGCCAGTGCAGAAAGATTATTAAACTTGGTAAGAAATAGGGAAACATATCCAGGCTTTAGAAAATAACAAAATGTCTTAAAATTAGCATTAAATCACTTATTCCAAGCAGTCGATTTAGTCGAATTGAATTAAAACTAGCTTAATTTAATTATTTTTTAAACAGTTTGCTTTTCTTAATTTGTGTGAACAGATCTTAAAAAAAGTGACTAAACAAGAATATTCCTCTTAATTTTATGTATTCTGACTTAAAATGAGACAATGCATTTAAACTTAAAACAAGATTATTATAAAAATCAAGATCCTGCATACATGCATACTGTCAACGATTATTCATTCAACTGTAGACTGCCTTTTAACACACAGTAGTTGTGATGCAAAAACAATCACTTTCTGCAACTCAAAATACATACACTTTTTGCAACATAAAACATTATTTAATGCATTATTTCATTTCTGAAAATGTAAAGATATTTAACATGAGAAAATAAAAAAAAATCTAACTACAGAACAACTTAGTAAAAATACATAAGTACTAAGAACAAAGTTCCAAGAAAATAATAACCACACTGGACAATGTTTGGGAAGAGTGTGGTGGTTTAATACTGCAGATTCCTTTAATTTGTTATTAGGCCTGAAATAAATGTGTTGGTGTTTAAATAAAACAAGCATTTGGAATAAATTGCATAAATGAAAAAGTCTTGGGGTGTGATTATTGAGCATTATTATACTGGGCAACCTTAAAACCAGTTATTACAGCTCAAATAAAGTCTTAAAAGATACAAGGCTGGCCAACAAATGATGTCTTCGATGGTAATTAAACTCAATTTGCAGTTAAAATAACTAACTAAGTTAAAAAAAAAGATAAATAATCTGAAAACACTCATAAAAATCATCATAATCTTGTATAGTATTTTATTCTTAAAATAAGATCTATACAATCTGTATGGTTAGAAATAAGATTGTAAGTCTTGAATACTTGAGGAGTTTTTGCAGTGTTAAAACAGAAATAGTGAGGGGTGAGAGAGAGAGAGAGAGAGAGAGAGAGAGAGAGAGAGAGAGAGAAGGAAGGGAGTGAATGAAAGTAACACAGAGAGCATGTGACAGAGAACTGAAGGAGAAACATAAAAGACATTTTTTAGATGAAAACACAACAGTGGAATAGAGAAAAAGAAGTTTGTGTTGCACCAGAAAAAGAGGCAGACATGAGGGAAAAGGAAAGCGAGGCAAAATGCGAGACAAAGAGAGGGGGGAGACAAAAGAGATAATGTTGAGACATAAAAAGATGTGAAAGAGAGGGAATGAAATAGAGCAAAAACAAATGAAAATGAAGACGGATTAGACAGAAAACAAGTGATAAAGACACAAGGAGAAAAAAGAAAAACAGCAGAGAGTAAGAATGATAAATTCTTCATTTGTCTTTAGGGTCTCATCTGTCGCCCCCCATCTATCTCTCTCTCTCTCTCTCTCTCTCTCTCTCTCTCTCTCTCTCTCTCACTAGGTCTCTGTGTGTCTGCTGTTGCTTCACGTTTGCTGTAATTACATAATCACATTGGGCTGCCAGGCAGCAGCACCTTTTCATTAAATGCAATTTAATGGAATATGCACTGTTACACTGCAGAGTTTTAGCATGACAGAATTTCACCAAGCACACTTTGGCACACTCTGTTTCAAAGGAACAAATCACTGAACAATAAAACATACACAATTTTACCCTTAGCTCAAAAATAGTGATACTGCTAAGATGTAGGTGGTGTGTGATGCCTCCTTCTTTAGTTTCTCACTGAAGCCAATAGGCAGGAAACTCAATAGCTGGAATTGAAACCTTGAAGAGCAGAAAACTGAGCCAAAGACTTTCCTCTGGTTTTTGATCCACCAAAATAAATTTGTCATAGCAACCAAAAGCTTTCCAAGTGAACTGAAAAGCCATCAAAGGGTTCTGGGGTGGGCAAGAGGATCCTCTGAGGGAATTAAACTGATTTGAGGTCTTGGATCCATCTGTTCTCACCAGCTGCATCCATGATGTTGGTGAAGTAATCTTCCAGATAGTCTCAGGCTGCCAGATAGTTTCTTAAGAGAACCAGCCTCTCAAGACTGATTGTCTCTAGGTTACGTATGTAAACATGGTTCCCCAAGGAAAAGAGACGCTGCATCAACAACGCTTTGGAAACGCTTCTGCATGTCCACCCTTTAAACCACGTGTGTAATCAGTCCAGTGGAAAGCACGGCATGACTGGCAGGGTGACATCATAAACAGGAAAAAAAAAAGCACATGGAGTGAAACCGGCACTAGCTTCTGAAAGGTAAGGAAGCACTGGAATGCCACAGACTGCTTTTTAGCCTCCTGAAACCTATAGATGACATAGAGGCAAGGCGGCACCAGTGGAGCGTCCAGGAGAACAGCTCTATCCCTGTCCAAAAGATCTGACAGGGTGAGCCATAGGTGCCTCTCTGTGGACACCAGGGCAGCCATGGACTGGTTAATGGCCCTAGCGGTCTCTTTTATAGCCCTGAGGGCTAGGTCAAAACCCCAGCAGAGCTCACAAATCTCCTGACCACCTGAGGTCCCTCCCACATCCAGCTCTTGCAGCAGGTCTGCCTGATAGGCCTGCAGCACAACCATGGTGTGCAAACAGCCTGTGGCATGACCTGCTGAGGTGTAAGCTTTGCCCACCAGCACTGAGGTAGTACAAAGGGGCTTGGTGGGCAGTGCTGGAGTCTTAGGGACAACGCAGCACCCGGGGAGAGATGGCCAGTCAGCATCTCTTCAACCCAGGGCACCGTCTCATAACTGAACTCTTTCAGTTTGACTATGTTGGTATACAGGGAGTTTGGCCAGAGCAGGGCACCTCCAATAACTCCTTCAAGCGGACTAGCTGAAAGTGATTGTATCTGGTGGCTTGCAAACATCCATCCCCTCTTCCTCCTCAAAGCATCCAAAAAAAAAAAGGGCCAAGCCCATCTCCAAACCCTTTGCTAGGTCCTTCTGCAAATCCCAGGTCTTTGGATGCCGCTTTGCCAAAGATAGAGGGGGGCCAGAGCCCTGAGGAGTGGGAGCACCCTACTCAAAGAGTGCTTTCAGAGAGTGAAGCATTTGCAATAATTAAAAAATAAATCGATATATTTTTCATATATATATATATATATATATATATTTTTATGGAGAACACACATACAGAGCATTTCCTGACAAACAGAAGCTAGTGCCAGTTTCACTCCATGTGCTTCTTATAGGAAGCGTTCTCAAAGCATTTTTTAGGAAGCTCAAGTTCCTGAAGGGGAACTCTGATATGCATCATGCGGCCGGAGTTGTGCTTTGCAGCTATTCTAGGGACCTCCTGAGAGCCGGCTAGCCCCAAATCCGCTACGGTCCCAGGCGGAGGTTAAGGAAAACACGTGCTGGAGATCGCTGTGTCCTGAAACATCATATATGTCAGGGTTCACGAGCCAACCTCCTGAGGAGAAACGGACACCGTATACCGAGCCCCCCAGTGTAAACCACTGTTTTTGAGCTAAAGAACTCTTATTGAAGATGATGGTCCTCAGATCCATCTCTAAGCTTTGGCCTAGAGCATTGCATAGGGCCCACTGAGCAGCCCCAAGGGAGTGGTGAAAAAGGTAGCGCCAACTGCTTTTTCGCCTTCTAAATCCTGTCGACAATGGCCTTAAGGGACGATGCAGCACCCAGGGCATCGTCGGATAACTACACACTTTCAGCCCTACTACATTTTCGTAGAGAGAGACACTGGATCTGAAGAGGCCGGCCGAGTATGGGCTGCTCCACACTGAAGTGTCCAGGAAATAAGGCAGACCCCGGCTTGGAGGCAGTGACATGGGCTGCAGAAAGCATTTGTCCAGCTTACCTGGCAGATGCTGCTTCTGCTTTTTATCTGGTGAGGAAGTGGCATCCATACCCTCCCCCTCTTTGGAGGACGAGAGGTGGAGCACAGTGCTCCCTCTACAGATGGAAGAAATGGTGTGTTTCCTAATCTCTGACGTTCCTTTACAAAAACCTATACAAACCCGTATAAACCTGTAAATGAAATGTGGAAATAAAATGCAACACAGTCTGTATGGAAGTTTGTTTGAATATTCAATTAAATTCAATGCATTTTTATTTGTATAGCGCTTTTAACAATGAACATTGTCTCAAAGCAGCTTTACACAGATAACGTGATGATAAAAATGAATAAGATGTTCTTTAAAAGTGTAAGTTTGCCCCTGATAAGCAAGCCGGTGGCGAATGTGGCAAGGAAAAACTCCCCAAGATGGCATAAGGAAGAAACCTTGAGAGGAACCAAACTCAAGAGGGAACCCATCCTCATCTGAGTTGCACCAAATATCCATTTATTACAGATAAATGATGTTGCGGGGTACAGTGCTTTGTAAAGTGCAAAACAGTGCTTTTGGGGTAAACTTTGTAATTTATTGTCAGTTATAATTACACTGCTCTCTACAGGGTTATTTATAAAATAGTTTTAATTTATATTAATCGTCTGGATTTTTTGCCTGATGTGTTCAACTTTTTTGTTAAAAAAGTTCATGATATCATTACTACCTATTTATGGTGTGCATATGAGTGCAGTGATTTTATTTCCTGTTAACTTTGCTACCGGGCTAAATAACTATCTAGGATTATGCTTGTTATTTTTATTTTTTATGAGGGTGGAGAAATATGCTGATCTAGAAGCACTAAGAGATTTTTTTATAACTCAGGAGGCTCTCCTTCTATGATATTTAAAATCTTGCCAATTTGGTTTGACGGCATTTACGTTCTAAATTCCGAGTGGGCTGTTTTAAGGTGCGCGTATGATCATTATACCACTGCGCACATTTTTTCTCTGTGATCTTTTTGGTTTTAAGGGGAAATACATCATCTAGAGTGTAACGGAACATTGATTATAGGTATTCAGTGGCCCAGTCGAGCTCTGCAGGGTCAGATGGAGGTCTAATTAATTTCGACATTTCCAGAAGATTATTGATAAAACTTGCTGCTGTAGCTGCCATGAATGTATGCTTAACATGGTAACGTGGAGAGGTACTAATGCAATGACTGAGGCAAATTTTAAAAGAGATGAGGTAATGATCTGAAATAGCTTCAGACTGTGGAATAATGACTAAATATTTTTTTTTTTAACCAAATGTTAGGATAAAAAATCAAGAGTGTGTTTGATTATAAAGAATTCTTTTTAAAGAATAGCTAAATTTGTGATAAAATCTGCAAATTCTATGAAAAAATAAGAGTAGGGCTCTTTGGGTCTATAAATATTATTAACTTTCTTTCGGATTCTCATGTTAGGGGTCGCCACAGCGGACCATCCGTATGTTCGATCTGGCATGCTTTTACGCTGGATACCCTTCCAAACGCAACCCTCTGCAATTATCCGGGCTTGGGACCGGCACAAAGGCTTGTGCAACCCTAATGGCTGGGGCTTTGGGTCTATAAATAATAGTTCATGAAATTGACTGATTAGACCTGCTTTTGGACACTAAATATTTTATGTTGGTGTAAAGAACTTCAAATGTTTTACATTTGTGTTTATTATGTTACGCTTATCTTATTATTGTAAATAGCTGCGACTCCGCCACCTCTGCTATTTAGGAGGGGCTGGTGTATGTACCTATACACAGGAGGACTCATTTCATTCAATGCTACATATTCTTTCAGTTAAACTCCTGGTCGGTAATAATTTTGTTTATAGTCAGCGCTTTTGACGTGAGAGATCTAATATTCAACAATCCTATCTTTAGATCAGAGGTGCTAACTGCATTCAGTCCTATTTATCAGGTTACTTAAACAGACTTTCTGAGAATTCCTACAGTTTGGTTTCGCTCGGGGGGACAGACACGTCTCAATATGGTGGATTCTGAGTGACAACTTTGTGTGGCTAGAAGACAGTCGGTTTAGCCTGTCTGTCTGCTCCCTGGCCTTAGCTCTGGACAGTCACTTGTTAACTAGTGCTGTGTTAGCACTAGTTAACAGTCTGTACAGCATGACTTATACTACAAGAAATGAGAGCAGCACCTTCCCAAGTGGGATGGATACCATTCTGCCCTAACAGGCCAGCCTTGCCCTCAAAATTGCTCCAATTATCTATGAAGCCCACATTGTTTTTGGAGCACCACTCAGACATTCAGCAGTTCAGCATCCATAACCTGCTGTGGGCTACATTGCCACGCCGCATTGGGATGGGGCCAGAGCATGTTACTACATCGGACATTGCCTTTGCTAATTTACACACCTCTATAATATTACTTTTAGTAACCTCTGACTGTCAAAGGCGTATATCATCTTAGAGAACCTGTGCTTTTCTAAAAACCTAAGCTGACCTGCTATGTCCGGTGCCCTGGCTCCAAGTATACCCATGACCTGTGCTGCTGGTGCCCCTAAAGGTCTATCTAATTTCATATGCCTCAGAATAGAGTCTCTTATAAGCAGAGCTCTTTCAGGTTTCTCAGCAGGTGCTTCACTTGGGAAAGCAACCCTGTTAAGCAAACAGGTGAAGTGGAGAGGAATGGCAATAAAATTAATGATCAATCTTTTTTTTTACAAATAACAAAAAACATTCTGTTGTACGTGTATTAATCACACATGTACCCCATCCATTGTAGTGTATTAATGATCCTGGCTTTAAAAAATACACTACAGAAAATACAATCACACAGGAAAACATATTATAGAAGTACTGGTAATAAAATCTATGATACTGGTCTTGAAAATACTTAATATTAAATTTAAAAAAACAAAGTGGTATCTCTATTAAACAGCACAAACAAAGTGTTTTTTTCCCCTTACACGCTTCAATAATAATCTGTACAGATGGTTTCCTCGACAGCTTCTTTACCCAGGAAATGGTCTGATTCGTGCTCAAGTTGCTCACGTTTATCGACTTAAAATTGACTTTCAGTTACTATAACTGCAAAGAAGCACAGTGTGAGCTATAAAAAAATAAAGCTAAAATATGTAACCTTTGGCTTTAATGTTAACTACTGATCTGACATTTATGAGAAACTCTCTACACCACTATGTGTAGTAAAATTATGGAGCATCTATTTCATTTTTATTACAGATATTACCTCAAGAAAATGGTTATGGCTTTATCAGGGAGCGACAGAAAGTGTTCAAGAGAGAGAGAGAATCTTTGGCAGTCTGTAGACTTAATTCTTGCTCAGAAAATGCTTTCAGTTTCAAGGAAATCAATCATCCAACAAAATAAAACGTTACTCTGACAGTTAACATCGGTAACAAATGGGTATTTTTAGTCCATTTAGAGCTGAGAAGAATGTCGTTTGGATTTTAAATGATGAGCATAATGGCCAAATAATTGGTCCTTCTTGTTCTCTTTTCAAAATATAATAGCTCTACTATAATTCATTGAGGGCATGCTGTCTAGTTTCATGTCCCTGACTGTGCAAAGCTGATCTTTGGCCATTCACTCTTGAAAATCATCGCAGTTAATTAAAAATGTTGCGTATTTAACTATTGATCATCAATTCCGATTTAGTCAAGATGCTTAAGCCATTAGACTGTTGTATAACAGCAGTTATGATGTCGTCTGACCAATTATTACATGTGATTGAAATGTTTTCGGCCGCATCATCTGCTTGCTAATCATCCTCATCAGGAGAGCAATCACAAGGGCCAGCCTTAGCCTTAACACGCACACTGAGCACATTCGAAGTGCATTAGCATACTATCTATCAGCCTAATTAATACGACAGGCAAGACTCGTACTGTGACAGCAAGGTTATTTCATGTCAGTAAATGCAGCTTCAGAGGCATTACAGTAATCTGAGTGTAGATTTCATTAGGTTTGAATAATGGCACTAATGACTCGGAACAGAACGTTTAATCCACTTATGATGAAGCGGCCTGATAGATGATCGTGCTCGATGAGCGAACGCGTAAATCACGCCAGAGACGCCCGAACAAGGGAACTTAAGACTCTTGAATAACTCATCACTGTGGAAATCAAGAAGTGGCTGTTTTCCCACTATTTGCCCTTCGTCAAGAATATTTTTCTTACTTCAACACCCTCTTTTTTTTAAAAAAGGGCAATTGTTTAAGGCATATTTAAGAACTTGTGGTCCTCAGTAGCTGGAGATAAAACATTACTATACTTATAGATGCAAATGTTATAACCAGAAAATACCAAAATATTGCATTAGAAGTATTGCATTAGAATAATCATACAGATACATTGAACATACTTCTACCATCTGGGTGACTGGTTAAGTAGAATTGTAGACAGAGAACCATATAAAAGGCCAAGGGTCAATCTGAACCTATATTGAATTCAATTGAATATAGTGCTTTAAACAATGGATTTGTTATCAAAGCAGCTTTACAGGGCAATGTGTATCATTGGTTAAGGTTTGGGGTATCTGATGATAAGGTCAGGGGTTTAAGCCCCAGCACTGCAAAGCTTGGGCCCTTGATCAAGGCCCTTAAACCTATATGCTGCAGGGGCACCGTACTAAGTCTGACTCTTCACTGGAGTATGCAAAAATGAACGAAATGATAGCTCAGTGGGTTCAGTCTATGGGTTACTGATTGAAAGGTTGGTTCAAGCTTTGGTATCGCCAAACTGGCACTTGTGGGCCCTTGAGAAAGGCCCTTAAACGTCTGTGCTCCAGGGGTACTCTATCATGTCTGACTCCAGCTTTTTAACATCTCTGGGATATGCGAAGAAAGAATTTCACTGTGCTGTAATGTATGTGTATATATATGTAATGTAATATGACATTTGTAATGTACATATGACAAATAAAGGCTCTTTTTAGAGATCAAGAAATTATAAATGAATGTATATTTGTTCCTTATAATTCTAAGATTGTACCCAATGCCTGAGCCAGTGGTGACTGTGGCAAAGAAACTTTAAAACTTTAAGAGGAACCAGACTTGAACCTTGAGAGGGAACCCATCCTCGTCTGGGTGGCACTGAATGTCTATTCACAGTTAACAAGGTGGAAGCAGTTTACCAGACATCTGGAATACATGGAAGCATAGCAAGCCCCAGAGAAGCACATTACACTCTAAGCAAATATGGGAAAACATAGCTATCTCTGGTCTTATGAGTCCAAAATTGAACTTGTGAAGCAAGTTCATGGTGTTAGTTGATAGTTAGCAATTATTTTCAAAGAGTAAACACCAGAACAAACAATCTGCACAAAACACAATGAAAAATTACAAAGGATGTTTTTATGGTTAGGACGAATGAAGTTCAATAGCAGACAGATGCATCTGGGCTATTAGGTGACCTTTATATGTGTATATATGGAATTAAATCTATGCCTTTAAATATACAGGTACAAAAAGGCTTTTTGAATGCAGATGTATCTGTACATCATTTTGTAGCTCAAAACTGTCAAAGCTACAACATACACTGCTTGGGCAAAAATAGACTGACATGTTGTTGCACTACCTTTATGACATATTCTTCATTGCATTATTTTGACAACCTTAAAAAACATTACAACATTTACTTCTACTTGGATTTGCATTCATTTTTGACCAGGATCTTCGAATGGGGACAGGAGGATTAGAGATTGGAGTTTAGATCAGGACTCTTAGCAGCCAACACATGCCTGATTCCTCATGCACCATAAAACACTCTTTCACAATTTGAGCCTGAATCTTGACATTTATATTCCTTTGCTGTCAGAGAAGAAAAAACAAAGCAAAGATGGGATAACCTGGCTGTTCAGTACATGCATCTTATTGTATTAATGGAATTTGAGAGAAGCGATGTTGATTAGAAGGTTCTGAGCACCACCAAACTACCACTGCTAGGGCCTTGAACAAGGCCATTAAACCGTAACTGCTCAGTTGTATAAATAAAATCATTGTAATTTGCTTTAGATAAGGATGTCTGCCGCATGGAATAAATGTAAATAGATGTAGGTCTCCTACTAGTTGAGGGTTAACAACTTTGTTGTTACTCAGATTTGAACTCACAACCCTTTAGGACAGAGTTTCAACATTTAAAACACTTCCCTTACTTGCTTATTGCCACAGAATTTTGCTGAGCCCAGATCATTAAACTTGTACAAAGGCTTGTACAGTAGGTGTTATGAATGAGAAGGATATGTACTTCCCTTCCTACCCTGGTGTACTCATCCTGCACTCTTTTTATCACTTCAGTACACCACATTTGGTAAACTACTGGCTAATATGCTTCTTTCACTGTTTAGACTGTGGGAAATACAACAGATGTGCAATCAAAACCTAATGCTTGTTTGCATTCATGAAGATCCCTCAGATGCTTCTATCTCTAATAGAAGGAGACACCATGTTCAAACATGACCTCCAGCCACAGCTGGTTAAACACAAGCACTTCATTGTTGGCCTGAATCTAGCACACGCTCAAACGATCTCTCAGCTTCGGCAGTTAGTGTGAACAATCACAACATGCACAATAGCACTGCACAAGATCTTGGCTGAGCTTCACACCATTCTGTAATACTAATGAATAAAAAAAAAAAATTGTACCTAAACTTTATAAAAGAATAAGGACAAAGAGGCCAAAATGAGAAAAATTTCCCCTTCTGAAAAGTCTGAAAAATAAAAAATGAGACATTGAGTAAAATTTCAATAAAAACAGTATGCAATGATTTGCAAATCTTTATTATATTCACAAAACAACATAGAAACATTTATATTTAAACTAAGAAAATTTACCATAAATTAAAAAATAAGGCTATTTTGAATCTTTATACAAACGGAGAAAAAATGGAGAAACATTTAGCAAATAAAAAGGTTATTTGACAACAGGTCAGTAAAATGTCTGGGTATAAATAGTGTATCAGTGTGAGGTAGGGTCTCCTTTAGAACTAAATAAGGGCAAAGCTTTACCGATCTCTGTAAGATCTGATCTGTGTCTACAAATTGTGGAACAATTTCAGAATAATGTTCCTTAACATCACAATGGAAAACAGTTGAATATCTCATTATTTACTACAGCGGTCCCCAACCATTTGTGTGCCACGGACCAGACAATATTTTCACGGACTGGCCTTTAAGGTGTGGTGGATAAATACAATAAAATGAAATGATACGACCATAAAAACTGGTATTTTCTAAATATAATAAAAAACATGAATCCACTGTGTTGTTATTTGTTCATTGTGCTCACTTGGGGGTTTTAATTTAGCGGTAATGAGGAAAAAAATATAAAAAATGTGTAAGCACTATACAAATATAATTGAATTATGGAGCAGCCCCTTTAAGAAGGTAGCGGATGGAGGTAAGACATGTGATCATCATGACATCTATCAAGAGTGAGTCATAGACAGATGTGGTGGAGAGAATCCGGTCATTTTCCAAAATAAAACATCGTTTAGAATCAGATAATAAATAAAACGGAAATAATGTAAGTTATGTATTCTTTTTGTGAGGCCCAGTAACAATTGACCCATGGACCGGTGCCGGTCTGCAGCCCGGGGATTCGGGACCACTGATTTACACTACATAATATCATTCAAAGTTTCATAGAATCTGAAGATATCTCTCTGCAAATGGGACTAGGGCAAAAATCAATATTGGATGCCTGTGATCTTTAGGCCCTCAGATGGCACTGCATTTAAAAGTCATGATTCTGCAATGGAAATCACTGCATGGGGCTTATGAACAACTACAGAAACTATTATCTGTGAAAACAGTTTACAATGTCATCCACAAATGCAGGTTAAATCTCTATCATGCAGAGTAGAAGGTATGCATCAACATGATCCAGAAACATCAAGTCAAGTCGGCTTAACTGTCATTTCAACCGAGTACAGTGCAGTATACAGTTAAACGAAACAACATTTCCCTAGGACCAAGGTGCTACAGCAAACACCATACACCAAACACTTAACAAAGGGAACAGAAGAAACACAGAAGTACACATAACACTAAACTAAAAAGTCAAAGTGCACATGTGCAATATTTAGTGCAAAAAAAGGGTAGGGAATAAGTAAAAAAAAGAAAGAGACAACATGAGACAAGGAAAAAGAGTAACACAGTAGTGTTGACCAGTACAGTAGGCTGTGCAAGATGGATTGTCCATATACAGTATGGAGGTTGTGTGCAAAAAGGTTATGCAAAAATACAGTACAAAAGGTTTTGCAAAAGGAATTGTTCATATACAAATATATACTGTACATGCAAACATTTAACTGCAAACAACAGATTTTTTATATTTTTTTCCTCTGTTGATTTTGTTTGTGTACCAGTTTATAGTTAGATAATAGATTTGCATAAATTAAAATAAATTATTTAATTCAATCTTTGATCTCGATGGAACGTCGAATGACGCGATTCATTCAAGCTCTAAATCTTTTCACTTGTCGTGGAAGTGTCCATGTTCAGTTTATTTGTGATGTCACACTCCTTAGTACTGGTGAATGGCTAATATAAAAGCAGACCATCCAGGCTTCAAGAATGTGTAATGTTTTCTTAATTTAATTAGTTATTAGTTCCCTTAATTATAATTAATTATACTATCACATTTCTCAACACCCTATTTAAGAGCAGCTAAGCACAGAGCCATGAAGGAAACCCAACAGTGTCATGACAAATCAACAGATTCGCAGCTAATAATACAAATAATTAATTTGCTTATACTGTTTGTCCAGTAAGTCCTCCATTCTACCTGCTAAATAAAACATCAGTGCAGACATATTAAGCCTGAACATATATTTAAACCGTTTTTTTTTGTTTTACTGCCAGATTTTTTTTAATATATATAATAGTTTAGACATTTAGACAGGATCAACGTTTATATGTAATATGCAATAAAAAAGCATATCCATAGAAATAATGCTTACATTAATGCTTACATTAAAAAAAACTAATGCAAAACCCCCCACACAGCAATACTTGGTGAATTGGGGAGATTCTAGCACAGGTAAATGTTATGGTCATTTGACCTGCTAAGAATTAAAAATTAGTAGAGCAACAAGCTCTACAACAGGAGATTAAAAGAAAGGTCAAAGCAATCATTATGCATAAATATGACACAGACATCGTCCCTGTTGGAAATCAATCAAAACATCATCCAGCTACATTATTTAATGTCTGTAAATGTTATCCGATAAAACCCAGATTTTAGGCTTTGAAGGTTTGTCCCAGCCTCTAAGAGAAACCCTGTATAAGAGAATCACTGATGTATGGAATATCCAGCACACTTTCATTCCTTCTATTTGATCCTACATGAATTTATATATTTTTTTTTGCACTGTTAAATTTGATTTTTAGGAACTCATCTATTAGGGTTGCACAAGCCAGTGCACTCTTAGTGTCAGTCCCAAGCCTGGATAAATGGGGAGGGTTGTGTTAAGAAGGGCATCCAGCGTAAAAAACATGTGCCAAATCAAATATGCAGATCATGAATCAGAATTTCATACCGGATCGGTCGAGGCCCGGGTTACCAACGACCGCCACAGGCATCGTTAGTCAACAGGGTACCTGTGGAAATTGGGCTACTGTTGGCCAAAGGATAAAAAGGAGAGGAGGAAGACGTCTACGGAGACAGAAGGAAAAAGAGAAGTGTAGGAGAGTGGAGGTTTGGGTTGGTACATTAAATGTACGATATGTTGTGTGTTCAGGAGTCTAAGTGGAAAGGGAGTAAGGCCAGGAACATTGGAAGGGGGTTTAAACTGTTCTATCAAGGTGTGGATGGAAAGAGAAATGGTGTAGGAGTGATCCTGAAGGAAGAGTAAAGTAAGAGTGTAGTGGAGGTGAAGAGAGTTTCTGATAGGGTGATAAATGTGAACCTGGAAGTTGAAGGGATGATTATAAATGTCATCAGTGCCTATCAGAGGTGGGAGACTCGAGTCGTATGACTTGCCTCGAGTCAGACTCGAGTCACAATTTTCTGGACTTGAGACTTACTTGACTAGATCTTTGAAAAGACTCGACTTGACTTTAGACTTGCTCCTTGTGACTTTAGACTTGACTCGGACTTGTGCCCATTCACTTGAAATGACTTTTGGAAAATATTTTTTTTCAATTATTGTGATTTTTTTTAAATATATATTTAAGAATGGACTATATATTTTCCAATAAGTCGGCGAACCCAATCCAGTCTTCCGCATGCGGAAGCCGCTCGCCGCCTGCCAAAACAGCAGATCCCTCCGCGGACAAGACAACATGTACACCGCAGCAGCACCAGCCCCACCCCCGAGGATAATAAAGTTTGGGTTTAGAGATTACGCGTACATGGCCAGTTTGATTTTTTGCAAATGCAATTCACTGTAATTTGCCTTCACATTGGCATTATTTTAAACTGTCCAGACATCACAGTTTAACATTGAAGTGGTCAAGGGTTAAAGTTGTTATGGCCAAATACATAAATCTGGTTTGATGTACGGTAAATATCTCCATAAATACTCGGGCATGACCTTATAGTTTTTTTTTTTGTATTTTTTTTTTTACATTATTAAAGATATTAGAAAATTAATAAAACGCCCTAGAGTAACATGATCATTATAATTTGTGGATAACTCTTAACAGAGCAACAAAGTTGGGTTCAACACCTTTTAAAAAAAATCTGTGTGTGACTTGGTATGACTTGATGACTAGGCTGGGACTTGACTTGACTTGACTTGACAAAGAATATGACTTGACTTGACTTGACTTGAGCCTTACAACAGAATGACTTGACTTGACTTTGACTTGCAATGTTAAGACTTGGACTTGACTTGAGACTTTCATTTGGTGACTTACTCCCACCTCTGGTGCCTATGCTCCACAAGTGGGTTGTGAGATGGAGGAGCTAAATAAACTTTCATTCTTGAGTGAAGTAGATGAGGTGGTAGATGGTGTACCTTGGAATTAACATTTTAAGAAGAATTAATGATGGAAGAAACTCCTGACTTTAATTTGCCACAACACCCGTTGACTTATTTACGCGATATTTTTTAAGTAGTTGAAAAGAAGGTTTTGAATAATATCATTCTATTAATAGAGCAGTGTGTTAAGAGTAACATTAGAGGTTTTCCACATAATCTGAATTGATTAAGTAAAGAGTCTTAATAATAAATCATAGTACTTTGGATACTTAAGTACACTTGATACCTTTTGGTACCTAAGTACACTTGTATCTTTACTTAAACTCAAGCACAGGGTTTGTGTACTTTGTCCACCACTGCTTACCAGTAACCATGATTGGAATAAGAACAGCATACGACTGTAACTTTCTAACCCTGTACATATAAGGCTCCATAATGCAGCATTAACCATGCAACAGCTATGCTAACACCGATGTCATAACCCTGAGTTATAAGCAATTCCAACACCGCTTCGAAATTTACATTTTCAAGTGTTCCTCTACCATGGGGTTAAAAGCAATGTTTAGAGCAACAATAATCCAGGGGTTAAGTGTGATGTGAACAGCCCTCTTGATTTTTGTACATCCAACAAGAATTGGTCATGTAATTTTAAAACACTAAATAAAATCAAACACAGACCTTTCACCTGGACTGGGGATCAAATCCAGAGCTTTTTACCAGACATGCTCTTATCCAGAGCCATAGATCTTATTTACACAAATAAGTAGATGAAGGTTAAGGAGTTTGCTCAAGGGATCCACAGGGGCCTGTTGGTGTGGGATTTGGCCTTCTGATCAAAATGCCAATGTCCAAATTGTACCAATTAAATACTGCATTAAAAGTCTTTATCAGCATCAACATATTTGTGAGTTTTTCATTGGTTTACTATAATAATACGTGAATTAATCACACTATATACAGTAGTTTAGTCGAATGGCTAAATGGTGAAGACGTCACTTATAGGAAGGTTGAAAATTCAAATCCCAGAGATATTTTGTGCCTCTCTTGAACAACTCTGATGTAAAATAACTGATCAACCATCAGCATTAGCAGTAAATTCATTTGGATCACTTCAAAAGCAATAAGAAAATGTGAGTCAGACACATGTCCTCTAAATTACAATGTTGTACCATTCACAAAATCACTGTGCTAAACAACCCCACCTTGCCCTGCCCAACCCAACCCAGTGTTCAACTAGATTGTCTGCATCTCTGATTATTAGATTAGATTAGATTAGATCATATTCAACTTTATTGTTATTGCACATGTTACTGTGCAAGGCAACGGAAAACAGCTAGCATCTAAAGAGCATTAAGTGCATTAGTAGCAGTGTAAAATATTCACATATGTACAGGTTGCAATGCTATAATATATGATAGATATGAATTATTATAAATTATTAAAAATAATTAAAATATACTTATTATACTGAAACCATCTATCTATCTATCTATCTATCTATCTATCTATCTATCTATCTATCTATCTATCTATCTATCTATCTATCTATCTATCTATCTATCTATATAAATATACTTATTATACTGAAACCTATAATTCTTTATTGTTAAGGTGCGCGGTGAATGAACGTATACACGTTACACGTTATCTATCTATCTATCTATCTATCTATCTATCTATCTATCTATCTATCTATCTATCTATCTATCTATCTATCTAAATAAAATGTAATACAAATCCTAACCCTAATCCTAACAATTTCTAATCTTCTGGCATGATCAAATTCTTGACTGTTCATGTCCAAAGATAATCCTGTGCATATTTACAGTAACAATGTGACGTCTGGTCAAAATGAACATATTTGTCTGTATTTGTAATATCTTGCATGTATTTGTTATCACTGTGGTTTGGATAAACTGATTCAGGAAGTTATCACACCCTAATCATGGCACTCTAAATATACTGCTTTGATAGGTTGGATGTAACAAATAGTATGAGAAATACCTTATCCTCTACTCTGCTTTGTGATTTGTGTGTGTGTAGGCCTCTTATAAATCAGGTTATTTAATAGTAACAGCATTAAAATTCGCAGCTGTCAGCCTGCTGCTCTAAATAAATGCACACTGCTATGTTTCATTTGAACGATCGGCCCCTGTAGCTGTGCCTCGCTCTGGCTTTCTGTACAAAATGACTGACTGAACATTAAAAAAAAACAAGCCGGTGATTTATAGCTGTATTTGACAATGTGATGTGTAACTCACTCAACTCTGTGACTTATTTGCTGAGCAGAGAGTGAGGAAAATGATTGTTTCACTTATTAAAGACGTCAAATCTCTCTGATGATTTGTTTGTAGTGTGTGTATCATTGGGCATGGATGTTAGATTGTATCGCAATACGGGTTAATAAGGGGTGAAGTAGCACGGCATAAAGATAATAATAATAATAATATAGGTGGAAAATGTTTTGACAAGAAGAGAACAATTATTTTGATTTGGTTTTGAATTATATATTATTGAAAATGTTCACACAATGTCTTTTAATTGGCCTAGTTTTTGTTATGTGATTAAACAAATGGTTGGTTCTTCACTTTGCTACAAGAAAAGTAAAATAATATAGCACACTTGTATTGTTTATTTAAAAAAAAATGTATGTAAAATATATTTGTATTACAATTAGATTTTGATATACACAAAAAAAGGACTGCTGTACTGAATCATATAATCAAACTGTAACAAAGCATTTATAGGCCATAAACTTAAATTAATCTCCCAATGAGCAAATGCACATAAACCGAATAGCTGTTTTAGGATTCAAACTTTTCATTTTTATTTATTATTTGTAATTAATTAAGACCACCTTAATTCTTGTTCTAATGCTCCTGTGTACATTTAATGACTACCTTTGCTTGTATCCATTGTAAGGCTCAATATCAACAAATTAGATTTTTTAGCATTACATTTACATTTGCGGCATTTAGCAGACGCCCTTTTACAAAAGTGCTTTGAGTCTCTAGCAATAAATAAATCTACACTGGTACGGACATCTAGGGGAAGTTTATTCCACCACCTCAGTGCCAGAACAGAGAAGAGCCTTGAAGTATACTTACCTCTCATTCTGAGAGAAGGTGGTACCAGCCAACTCAGACAGGGTGGTGATGAGGTCTCTGAAGTAAGATGGTGCTGGTCCATTTTTGGCCTTGTAAGCAAGCATTAGTGTTTTGAATCTGATACGTGCAGCTATTGGAAGCCAGTAAAGGGGGCGCAGCAGTGGGGTGGTGTGGGAGAACTTGGGCAGATTGAACACAAGTCGTGCAGCTGCATTTTGGATCATTTGCAATGGACTTATAGCGTTCAGGGGGAGACCTGCCAGCAGAGAACTGCAGTAGTCCAGTCTTAAAATGACAAGAGACTGATCAAGAACCTGGGCAGCCTGTTTGAACAGAAATGGTCAAATCCTTTGGCTGTTGTAGAGAAGAAATTGACAGGAATGAGCCACATTAGCGAAAGCTGACTGTCCAAAGTTACCCCAAGGTTGTGAGCAGTGGCTGAAAGGGAGAGCAGAGAGGCATGAAGAGTTATTCAGGAATTATTGGCCTGGAAATGAATCACCTGGGATGACCAGCAGTTCTGTTTTGCTGGGGTTGAGTTTTAGTTAATGAGCACTCATCCATGAAGATATGGCTGTCAAGCATGCCGAGATCCGAGTATAAGCTGTGGTATCTGAGGGAGGGGAGGAAAAGATGAGTTGAGTGTCATCTACATAGCAGTGGTAAGAAAACCCATGTAGGGATATGACTTCACCAATGGAGTCGATATAAAGTTAGAAAAGGAGGGGACCGAGCCTTGTGGGACACCAGTGGTGAGTCTGCACATGGCTGATGTGGATTCCCTCCAAGTTACCTGATATGAGCCTACCTTCCAGGAAGGAACCAAACTATTCCCATGCTGTTCCGTGGATACCAAGGCTTTTGAAAATCTTGTGGTTGACTGTGTCAAATGCTGCTGAAAGGTCCAGGAAGATAAGTACAGATGACAGCTTGGCTGATCGAGCAGCATGCAGTTTATCAGAAACAGCCAAAGGGGCCGTCTCTGTGGAATGTGCCGCTTTGAACCCAGACTGGTTTGGATCATGGAGGTTGATCTATGAGAGATAGACAGACAGTTGGTTAAAAACAGTGTGTTCCAGGGATTTAGAAAAAAAGGAGAGATGAAGGCAGGAGATCTTTTCAGAAGATATTGGGAGAAAGAATACAAACATACTGACTTTAGTAGAACTAGTGTCAAATTAATAAGAATGTAAAATCTGAGTGAAGGTGTCAAGTAAAGTGCATTAAAAAGGAAAAAAAAGGATAAACTATGATTATTCGGAAACCGGAAGAGTGCGCAATGGTCGGCGAGAGAATAGGATAATCTCTGCCAAAACCCAAAAGCAACAATCAAGAAAACGTCTTGCAAATAACTCAGGTAATTCCTATTCAAAAGACTGCTATATCTAAAGAGGACATTTTTCAACAGTTGTGTATCATAATTAGCAAAAATAAAATCTATGCAGAAATAAGCACCACCTCCCTTATCTGCAGTGTATAAAGAAATGTACATCTTGATTGCTAGCTACCTTAGCCGAATGCTATTGATATTTGAATAGATTGCTAAATGTGTGTGCTAGGTAGCTCATACAGTATTTCTAGTTACATACACTTTATGGACAAAAGTTTGTTTACACCTGACCATAAGATTTGCTTTTTTAACATCCAATTCAACATTCAGTTCCCATTTACTGTTATAATAACCTCCACTCTTCTGGGAAGCATTCCAATATATCTCAAAAGTGTTCGATAGGGTTGAGGTCAGAGCTTTATAGCAGAAGATCTTTCTCTCCAACCCATGTAAAGCATATTATTGTGCACAGGGGCATTGTCATGCTAAAACAGGTTTGGGTCTGCTAGCTCAACTGAAGGGAAAATTCAATGCTACTGCATCCAAAGACATCTTTTACAGTTGTATGCCTCCAAAATGTTGTTCATAGTATGGGGAAGAACCATATATGGGTGGAAAAGTCAGGTAGCTAGCTAGCCAAGATGCTGCTTACAAATTATTCTTGTGTTCAGCTATAACCTACAGCAGGTTTTATTTAACACAAGATGCAATTTTTTGCAAATACTGAAGCGGCAGGTTCTATTTAAAAATGTATGAATACATTTGCTTGTATTTAGTGCGAGGCTTAATATCAGCACCAGCTTTTCTATTTAAATAAATCATGAAATATATGAAAATATATAAAATGTATGTATAAATGTAATTCTCATACATATGAAATGTATGAGTATTGATAGAAAAATACCCTAAAGGTTTGTCGGTGGAGGGTAGCTTAGTCGTTGAGCTGCTAGGCTTTGGATTGATTGAGTAAAAAATCTAAGCACAACCAACTTGCCACTGTTGGGCCCTCAAGCAAGGCCCCTAACCCTCATCAGTTGGTTGTATAAATGAGATAGTTAAAGATTGTTTCGGATAAGTGGATCTGTTTAATGCTTTGAATGTAAGTTACAAATAAATTAAACGGAACAGTACCAGCAACCTTAGCATTTTCAGCTTGGTGGTTTATCAACAGTCTATCCAACCTATGTAACCTCACACACACACACACACACACACACACACACACACACACACACACACACACACACATAAATTCATAACTACAGTCTTTAATACAAATATTATTACAATAAAGTAACCCTTTAAGGCCATTAAGGAAACCAAACTGAGCAAACCTCATACAGAACATAATAGCAAAACAGCAGGAGCAGACGAATACACTGCTCATTAAGCAGCTCTGAAAAAACTGCGCCTCAGGCTGGATTAATGATCACGAAGCCTTTGAGACCCGCAAAGGCCGAAATGGTTCAGCTTTAATATCGTATTCGACTCAGGAATGTCTGGTAGAGACTGTCATGGTGACTGAAATCAGCTATTTAGCACAAGCATGCCTTGTTTATCGATTATTCAATCGTAGACACAAACATTCCTTTTTTCGCATCCAGTTGCTTTTTTTCATGGCCAGAGACCCACGTTTAGCGCTGACAGCACCGGTTTAAGGCCATTTTATACTGATTCTGTCACGCCCGAATTCTACACAGTGTATTTTTTTCCCTTTTCTTTCACCGAATGCAAACCCAAATACAGCCAACTGAATTATTTTATGTATAACACATGCAGATGTAAACAGCTCAGCCATGGCTAATAAATGTAAATCAGACAGTTCAGGCGTCGTTAAGCACTAATTTAATGTGTATCATTCATTTAATGTGTGGCGAGAGAAAAAAATTATATAACAGAAGCTAATTTTTTATTTCTTGATTAATAAGAAAGGAAACAAACCAATTTGTTCACGATCTGTTATTCAATGGCAATATCTCTTACAGTGAAGCAAAGCAAAACCAATTTGCTCTTTTGTAATTAAAATGCAATTTCAACTGCACTCCCACCCCCTTCCGGTTTCCATAGTTACAACAAAACAACAATTGCTTTTTATACTAGTCTCTTAATCTTATTAGGGTTGATAAATGCTTATTAACAATAGGGATTGTGCCAAACATTCAATTAGCAGCACACACAGGCTATGAATAGAAATTCCAGGTTCAATGCTTCTTGAGGCTGTATGAGCACGACAGAAATATAAGTTAGAGCAATTAATCTGTGTATCGTGTTACATTATTGGTGCACATTACACACAACCTTAAGCTCCTGAGGTACCAGTAACCACTGCTCCTGCCTCTTTGTTCTCTTTAGATCTCCCTGATTCATCCCGATGCCCTACCTCTAGACAGAGATTGCTTCAATTAGAGACCCCTCTGTGCAGCTGGAGATGTTCCCATCTGAACAGCCTAAAGATCTATGAAGTTACTAAGCAACTCAAGAAAGTTTAGGATGGATTTGGACTGAAAGTAATATCAACAGTCTACTGCAATGGCTCAGAAACACAGGTTGCATTTAAGCACTTATTACTGTACACCTTAACAATGAAACTGTAAATAATTTAAATTTGGTGCCACAGAGTTGAGGTTGGGTTCTCTTTTGAGTCTGGTTCCTCTCAAGGTTTCTTCCTTATCCCATCTTAGGGAGCTTTTACTTGCTACAGTCGCCACTGGCTCACTCATTAGGGGCAAAACTCCAATTACTAGTGCAATATTCTAGCTAGCTACACAGTTAGCACTATTAGCCAACTAGCTCATCTTCAGTGTTCTTGTTTTCGGTTTCCCAGCTACCGTTTTTTCTCAAAAACAAAAAAAACAAAAAATCCCCACACATCCAAATAAAGATACTTTTCGTCGCCTACGTCAGAGTCCCGATGCGGCATGACTATAAACCTGAAAGCACATTCATCCGTGACTGAGCTGCACCACGGGAGCTGAAAATGTGTCTAAGAACATCGAGTTGAGCCATAGTTCACAGCTTATAAACACAAAAGTCCAAAAGATCACATAATCACAGGGTGCTAATGTACGGCTCTCCAGCTGGAGCTGCAAACACACCAGAGCTGCCATGCGTCCTCCTCCTCCTTCTTTTTAGATATACTCATTTATCATTTTAATGTTTCTAAGGCATCATACGCTATATAGAGCGTCTTACCCTGAGAACAAGCCTGGTTTTCTAGGTGTGAATTTGTGCCCCAGAGGGTTTATTACAATCTTTGTTGGAACCGTAAACACTTCTTTCGAGCAGATGGAAATCTAAAGGATATTGAATAGATTGATATGAAAAAGGGGAATCGATGGGTAAATATGAGTTGCTCATGGTATAAATGTGGTGCTGAGTTTAATATGAGAGTGTGCAGTGAAAAGAAAAAAAAGAAAACGAGGGGGTTGTGTTAAGAGAAAGATGAAAAAAACAAGGTGAAAAATGGTTCTCATCCTGAGCCCCTGTGGCAAGACCAGAGAGGTTAGATGGGGGGCTTTAAATTCTGTAAGCATTCAGAATGATTATGAAAAACTGTTCCTTTTTCCTATTTCTTTCATTCTCTGTCTGTATGAAAGAGACTTTTTTCTTTACTCCAAAGCTGTGTTGAATTCGAACAAGCTACCACACATCCATCTATCTATCTATCTATCTATCTATCTATCTATCTATCTATCTATCTATCTATCTATCTATCTATCTATCTAATCACCCTATTAAACACCTTTGCGATGGATGGGAACACTAACTGAACCCCAGGTCTTCCTACCAACATACTCAAAAATGAGTACTGGAACTTCTTATAAGAGTGGAGGTTATTAATACAGCAAATGGGGACTAAGTGTGGAATGGGATGTTCAAAAAGCCATACGAATTTTACAGTCAGGTGTCCAAAAATCTTGGACTATTTAGTGAACTTATCTGAAAGAAAACGCTAAAAGAACTTTATAAAGAGCACTAGAACCTTCATCACCAAGGTTGAAGTTGTCACTGTTTCCAAATGTCAAGTCAAGTCAAGTCAAGTTTATTTCTATTGCATTTTCCACAAAATACATTGTCTCAAAGCTGCTTTACAGAATTTTAAGAGTTGATGTGAATGGTGTGTATTTATCCCTGATAAGCAGCCGTGGCGACTGTGGCAAGGAAAAACTCCATTAGATGTTATGAGGAAGAAAACTTGAGTGGAACCATTCTTAAAAGGGAACCTATCCTAATTTGGGTGACATCAAGAGAGTGATCATAAATCTTTAAACAATACAGAACACTGGAGAGTGAGAACTAACATAAGCACTGGAATGTAAGATTATGAGTAGTTAATTTTCTACAGTCTTATACAGTCATTTGTGGCTATAAAACTAGAAGCTACTGAGCAACTCATAAAATACACATTAATCGATCCAACACCAGCTTCTCCATGCCAGAGCCTTTAAACACTCAAGAAGGTCCAGTGTCCAAACTCCACATGAAGTGGGATCCAATTGGCACTGGTACGTCTCTAGGTGGTTCGGGATGTTTGCTGGGTCGGCATCTACTTCTTTAAAGGTCCACAATCTTCATAAGTGGGACGTGACTGGGGCTGGAGCAACCTTAGGGTGTCTCGGGATGGGGAGAGAAAGAGAAGCAGTGGAAAGAAATTAGCGTAGCTGCTGTTCATGATATTAACAGCACAAGTTGATAATGTGCATGTGATCAGATGTTCTGGAGCACAAGGTTATGATGTGATGTGTGTTAACTGGTACGTCTCTAGGTGGTTCGGGATGTTTGCTGGGTCGGCATCTACTTCTTTAAAGGTCCACAATCTTCATAAGGTGGGACGTGACAGGAAGACTATTAAGTTTAGGAGCTAAAGGTGAAAATTCTCTACCACCTTAAGTGGACTTTGCTATTCTAGGAACTACTAGAAGTCCAGAGTTTTGACATGACGGATTGTAGCGTGTTAGAAGACTGGAGAGATATTTGGGAGCTAAACCATTTAGGGCTTTGTAAGTAAGAAGTAGTAGTTTGTAGTTGATTCGAAACTTAACAGGTAGCCAGTGTAGGGACGATAAGATTGGGGTTATATGATCACTGCCTGCTGCGTTCTGTTGCTTGTTTATTAATGATGCAGAACATCCACAGTAATATTAATGCATTACAATAGTCATCCTGGAGGTCATGAACGCATCTACGAGCTTCTCGGCATCAGATATAGATAACATGTTTCTTAACTTAGCTATATTTCTAAGGTGGAAGGAAGCTGTTTTTGTAACTTGATTAATATGATTTTTTTAAAAAGACAGCTGTTACTGTTGAACTTGTAGTTACAGAACATCCGTCTAAATGCAGGTTGAGATGCTGGAGCGTCTGTGTACTGTTTTTTGGGCCGATGAGCAAAATCTCTGTCTTATCAAAATTTAATAACAGAAAGTTATGACTCATCCAGTCTTTTAATTCTTTAACACATTCAGTTATCCAAGCTAATTAAGCTGTATCGCCTGGTTTCCAACAGTGGAAGCTAATCCCACGCCTTCTAATAATATTTCCCAGGGAAAGCAGGTATATTGTGAAAAGCAGGGGTCCTTGAACTGAACCTTGTGGCACGCCATATTTTACCTAAATTAACCTGGATAGCTCTACATTTAGGTCGGCAAAATGGTAATGATCAGACAGGTAGGATTTAAACCATCTTAATGCCTGTCCCTGAATTCTGATTTTAATTTGTAAGCGATCTAGGAGAAGATCATGATCTATAGTGTCGAATGAAGCACTAAGATCTAGTAAAACTAACAGAGATGAAGCCTTGGTCTGAAGCTAAAAACAGGTCATTAGTGATTTTAACTATAGCAGTTTCTGTGCTATTATAGGGCCAAAAACCTGACTGAAACTCTTAAAAGATATTGTTCTCTTGTAAGTAGGAACAGAACTGGGCAGAGACAATCTTTTCTAAAATCTTAGACATAAATGGGAGGTTTAAAATGGGTCTGTAATTTGATAGTGTGTTTGGATCCAATTTAGGTTTCTTAATGAGGGGCTTAATAACTGCTAACTTGAGTGGTTCAGGGACATGACCTAAATATCGTGATGAGTTAATAATGTTCAGAAAAGGCTCACCAGCTGTATGTAACACTTCTTTCGATAGTTTAGTTGGAATGTGATCTAACTGACATGTTGTTGATTTAGCTTTGGTAATAACATCATAAAACTCTTTCTGTCCTATACATTTAAAGCATTTTCAATGCTGACAGAGGTTGGACCTCCACAATTGTATTTCTAATACTATAAATTTTTTCAGTGAAGAAATTAAAAAAGTCCTCACTACTAAAATGTGATGGAATACATTTCCCAGATACCTGATTTGTTGGTAATTTAGCTACTTTACTGAAAAGGAACCTGGGAATTGTTTTTGTTGTTTCCTATGAGTTTGCTCAGGTGCTCAGCTCTAGCAGCTTTTAGCGCCTGTCTGTAGCTGAGCATACTGTCTTTATACACAATTCTAAATACCTCCAATTTAGTTTTCACATCTAAATTTAAATTGTGCTTCCAAAAAGCTGGAAATCATAGATGTGAGCTACTTTGGTGCTGGTTGGTATTGATGGGTAGAATCAAAAAAACATGAAGAACTTGAATCCTGCACATCTGACTGTTGACCAGAAGAACAAGATTAAACATGAAATGGTCACACTGAAGAAGTGAGCTGGGATTTAATGTTGTTTTTAAGAATTTTTAAACTTGCAGTCGGTTCAGTTTTACACTAGATTTGCTTACAGTACAGGTTGCATACATTTAGAACCTTCAGTGTGTCCACTTTCAGGCAGTCCACTTTTTCCCCACAATACAGTTGTATTTGCCATAACTGACCCTTATGTGTCTAAACTCAGCCTTGTTTGACCCAAAAATGTCTGTTGTCTGGGAATATGGGACTTGCGGTATCTATCCTTAGACTCGGTGATCCACAACATTACAGGCATTTTTTTCAGTGTTGTAAAAACTTTTTAAATCTAAAAATTACAACTGAAGCTGAATATAATCTGAGCACACAAAAAAGTGTTAGGGGTCATACTCATGAGCACAGAAGTGTCTCTTTCTCTCTGCTAGTCCTGAGGTTGGAAATCACACTTTGTCATGCCCGGATCAAGAGTCGACGACCAGAATACGGGAACCGTAAAACGGGTATAATCCGAAGGGATGATCGTTATTTTAAACAGTAAATTGGACGGTAAGTGAATGAGAATGAGGTCCTTATAAAGGGGAGCGTAGACTGGAGACAGGTAAAGGTAATTAGTACAAAGGGGAGGCACTGCGAGTGTACTGATTGCAGGGGAGAGGCATGGCTGGTGGTTCCCTGACACATTATTTCAAGGAACAGAGCTGAACTATCAATTAATCGCATATTTTATTTTTTACCAAATTAAATATGCTTAAACAGGAATGCTTATGCGATGCTTAGAAGAGGTGTAACAATTGGATAATGTGATTCAGTGAAGCTTTTTAAGATTCTTATAACTGTGACTGTAAAAATGGCTGATTATATATATATATATATATATATATATATTATAAGCTGGGAATGAGCGAGTGAAACGAGCCCCAGCTGTTTCCTATGAAGCCCGTTTGCGAGCAGATCCGTGTGGGCGGGGCTCATACGGGAGAAGGAGCGAGGTGCTTTGGAGAAACCTAAGGTTTGACAGCCACCGAAGGGGGTGTGGCAGGGGGATTCCCGACACCAACCAACTAACTAGTTAACTAATTAACTAAATAAATAAATAAATGCCATTACTATTAACTAGCTGCTACTACTACTAATTAACAAACAAACAAACTAATTACAACTACTACTAACTAACTGTTAAAACTAGTACTAGTACTACTTCTACTACCGCCACCACAATTACTACTAATAAACTAACCAACTGACTTACTAACTAACTCATTGCAACTACTGCTAAATAACTACTACTACTTTTAATACTCTCTAAAAAAAACCTAACTTATACTACTACTATTATTGTTACTAATAAACAAGCAAACACTACTACTAACAAACACTACTACTACAACTTGTAATACACAAAATATCTAAGTAACTACTAGTACTACTACTTAATAGCTGCTACTACTTCTAATAATAATGATTCATAATACAGTCTAAAATTACATTTCCTTTAATGAAAAAAGCAGTGAATAATAAAAGCATTGTATTTCTCAAAATGTATGATTTCTCAACACTCACTGATTCTGGTTTTTCCTTTCATTGTATTTGAAAAAATCTATTTTATAAAAGTTTATATCACAACAAACGTTTTGACACGAGCACCATGTAAATCATTCTGCACTACTTTATTCTGTTTGATTTATTTTTTTTGTTTTACAGACATGTTACGAAGGCTTAACATAGGTACCTTTTTTATTAGGTGGCCTGCTACTGAACACTGACCTCAACCCTATTAAACACCTTTGGGTTGAATTGGAATGCTAACTGCACTCCAGGCCTAATCACCTCACCTACATCAGTACCTGTGCTTGTGGCTGAATCTCACACAAATCTTTACAAGCACACTCCAAAATCTAGTACAACATCTTGCCAGAAGAGTGGAGATTTTTTATATCAACCACTTGGGACTAATTTTGGAAAAGAATGTTCAAAAATCACATAACGATCTTATGGTCAGGTGTCCATAAGGTGTCTATTATTGTGTATGTACAGGTAGATTCACATGTATGTCTTTGTCTTAAACAAAGAGATAAACTGTTCCACAGTGTTAATGTATAAGGTAAGTACGAGAGCTTTGTTGTCCCATGTAAATGTTGGGTTTAATGAGGTCAGGAGATTGTGTCTGGAAGCTTTTGAGCTCAAATCCCAGTGCTGTTGTGCCCTTGAGTGAAGCTCTTAACCTTCAACTACTTAGCTTATTTTGCTGGCAAGTTGTAAGTGATAAAAAAAAAACTATATGGTTTTAAATCTTTAGTTACATATAACACTGGATAGATGCCCTTGAAACAAGTTACTTCATGATATTGCCTTGTTTACAACAGTTACAGTCAAATAAATAGGAAAATATCTTTACTGAGACACCAGAAAATGGAAACTCCTCTGCTATGAAGACTTTCCTATTGTGGAAAACCTTCACACTATGTTCTTACAGTTCTAAAGCGCTGACACTTGAGACTCCTTCCATTCATTAATGCACATCATCCATGAAGAGTGGAGGTTATTATAAAGTGTGGAATGAGATGTTAAAAAAGTGCATACCAATCTTATGGACAAGTGTCCACAAACTTGTTTCAATATAGTGTATTCTTAAAATACATTAACGTATCCTTATTCTTAGATGAAAAATTAATTTAATGTAAATGATTATACATGAAATTTCAGTAATACCACATTTGGGTCAATGCTTGTAAATAAAATACCATCCAGATATGGATTGGTATACATATTGGAATACCTGTCCTGGCTGTTTCAATGTTGTGACATGACATTATATATGATTATTAAAAATTAAGATACCTATCAGAAATACACTTAGAAAACCTCACCATATCAACAATTGCCCCTAATTTCATCTGCTATTACTGTCTGCTAAACAAACCTTTGAGTAAACCTATTTAAAAAAAGAGCATTAACATAAAGCTTAACATAAGCTGGAACTAATGTCAGAACGTCTGCAGTGTGTCTGGAAGCTTGTGAGCTCAAATCCCAGTGATGTTGAGTCCTTTAGCAAAGAACTTAAAGTTTAACTGGTCAGCTTGTTTTAGCTTGGACTGGATTCTGGCGAGGTGTTAATTGGTTTAAAACAGCCAAATGAGCTCCTCTGTTCACCAAATACCAAACATCCGTTCAGACAGACACCACTGAATGAGCGTTTTTGGTTGCTGTTCTCTCTAAACAATGGCCTCCTGTTTTGTGAGCGTAGTGTCGCGCTTTAGCACTCAAGCTGACTCACAGTGTCACCTTCAATCCAAATTTTGCCAGCTCACGCAAGCCAGGTTGACTTTGCGAAAATAGACCTCGGTGCGAATGAGGCTGCAACATAGCAGCCAGTTGGAGGTGATTACTGCACTGTCCTTCACCAAATGCTACATTTACGCACACAGCCAGGAAACTCCGTCATCTCAGGGATACACTCCATAATGCAGCTATTGTCGAGTAAGCCAAATACATTGCAGTAGTCAGATTCAGTGTGCCAAACGTACATCTACGAGTGTGTGGCATCAAGAGCCCCGAAAGCGCTGGCGTCAGACAGATGTATGCTTTTGGTTGTATGAAATATTTATTTCATCCAGCTGGTGGAGAGGGGAATTATTTCAAACATTAGGGAACATTATGTTATAAGTTAATAAGCTTACAAATTGCATTGCCCAACTGAGAAACACAAAGGTGTAACTTATGCTCCCTAATGGCCTCTGATATATTATAATATTGATCCAAAGATGGCCTGGTACTTAATTAAATAACCAAGTCATAATCAATATCAAGATTTACATTTATGGTATTTGGCTGATGCCCTTATCCGGAGCGACTTACAACGATCTTATTTACACAACTGAGCAGTTGAGGGTTAAGGGTCTTTTTTAAGGGCTCAACAGTGGCAGCTTAGTTGTGATGGTATTTAAACTCACGTCCTTCTAATCAGAAGTCTAACATCTTAACCACCGTGATACCCCTTCCCTAAGATATATATTTCAGTATAGAATAACAACAAACATAATCCCCATCACCTAATGCACAGATAAAAAGACAACCACAATAAAACAACGAACAGTAGTATACTCAGTCTGACCGGTTCAAGGTGAAGGTTGGACTGCATCAAGGATCAGCTCTGAGCCCTTTCCTGTTTGCAGTGGTGATTGACAGGTTGATAGACGAGGTCAGACAGGAGTCTCCCTGCACTATGATGTTTGCGGATGATATTGTGATTTGTGGTAAGAGTTGGGAGCAGGTGGAGAAGAACCTGGAGAGGTGGAGGTATGCACTGGAGAGAGGAGGAATGAAAGTGAGTAGGAGTAAGACAGAGTACATGTGTGTGAATGAGAGGGAGGACAGTGGAGTGGTGAGGTTGCAGGGAGAAGAGGTGGAAAAGGTGGAGAAGTTCAAGTACCTGGGGTAAACAGTGCAAAGTAATGGAGAGTGTGTTAGAGAAGTGAAGAAAAGAGTGCAGGCAGGGTGGAGTGGGTGGAGAAGAGTGATAGTAGGAGTGATTTTTGATAAAAGAGTATTTGCAAGAGTGAAAGGGAAAGTGTACAGGACTGTGGTGAGACCTGCGAGCTGGAGGTAGCAGAGCTGAAGATGTTGAGGTTTTTGTTGGGAGTGACGAGGATGGACACGAATAGAAATGAGTTTATTAGAGAGACATGTTCAGAGGAGGGACATGGGGTAAATCGGTAGGAGAATGCTGAGGATGGAGCCACCAGGTAGGAGGAAAAGAAAAAGACCAAGGAGGAGGTTTATGGATGTGGTGAGGGAAGACGTGCAGGTAGTTGGTTTGAAAGATGTAGAGGACAGGGGGGTATGGAGACGGATGATCCGCTGTGGCGACCTCTAATGAAGTCTAACATCTTAACCACCGTGATACCCCTTCCCTAAGATATATATTTCAGTATAGAATAACAACAAACATAATCCCCATCACCTAATGCACAGATAAAAAGACAACCACAATAAAACAATGAACAGTAGTATACTCAGTCTGACCGGTTCAAGGTGGAGGTTGGACTGCATCAAGGATCAGCTCTGAGCCCTTTCCTGTTTGCAGTGGTGATTGACAGGTTGATGGACGAGGTCAGACAGGAGTCTCCCTGCATGATGTTTGCGGATGATATTGTGATTTGTGGTAAGAGTTGGGAGCAGGTGGAGAAGAACCTGGAGAAGTGGAGGTATGCACTGGAGAGAGGAGGAATGAAAGTGAGTAGGAGTAAGACAGAGTACATGTGTGTGAATGAGAGGGAGGACAGTGGAGTTGTGAGGTTGCAGGGAGAAGAGGTGGAGAAGGTGGAGAAGTATAAGTACCTGGGGTCAACAGTGCAAAGTAATGGAGAGTGTGTTAGAGAAGTGAAGAAAAGAGTGCAGGCAGGGTGGAGTGGGTGGAGAAGAGTGATAGCAGGAGTGATTTGTGATAGAAGAGTATTTGCAAGAATGAAAGGGAAAGTTTATAGGACTGTGGTGAGACCTGAGATGATGTATGGTTTAGAAACAGTGGCATTGAGTAAAAGACAGGAGGCAGAGCTGGAGGTAGCAGAGTTGAAGATGTTGAGGTTTTCGTTGGGAGTGACAACGATGGACAGAATTAGAAATGAGTTTATTAGAGAGACAGCGCATGTAGGATGATTTGGACACAATGTAAAGGGAGGTGAGATTGAGATGATTTGGACATGTGCAGAGGAGGAACATGGGGTATATCGGTAGGAGAATGCTGAGGATGGAGCCACCAGAAAGGAGAAAAAGAAAAAGACCAAGGAGGAGGTTTATGGATGTGGTGAGGGAAGACATGCAGGTAGTTGGTTTGAAAGATGTAGAGGACAGGGGGGTATGGAGACGGATGATCCGCTGTGGCGACCTCTAATTGGAGAAGCCAAAAGAAGATGAAGAACTATACTCAGTCAGGATTAAAGCACAGAAGAACTTGCTGCTTTTGGAAAGTAACCAATGCCATAGAGATATCACGAAGCCACAATTTCCACTGCAAGAGCACGGCACAAAGTGGTTTATTTCAATCATACCATAGCGGTTTCTCCACATAAATACAGTAATTACGTATAATGTGGTGAAAGGTCCATGAGACAAGTTACTAAGACAAACGTTTTTCATGTTACTGAGAAAAGCAGAAAACATAAGACTTTTTATGGTGGAAACCTATGCGGAACATCTAATTCACTTTCCTTCCATTCATAATCCAAAATTTCATCTATAAATGCTAAAGACTGAAAGCATCTCACAGAAAAGATCGTCTTATTTTATCCATTTCTGTGGAGAGTCTGCTATACAACTCTTGATCAGTGTTACATGAAAAAAGCTGTTTGTTTGTTGTTTAAGTAATATATTTGGATATTACATTTCTCTGCAGGTTTTTTCATTAATAATCAAGATAAATCTAATTTAACCTTCTTTTGATATGTGAATTATATATACATTTCATACACCACAATCTAAATAAATATCTTTGAAGCTGATACACTGTAGGTTGGCACTATGAAAGAAAGAAGGAAAAAAGGAAAAAAAGAAAGGCAGAAAGGCAGACAGACAGGAATGACAAATGGCCTAATAATATGAAGCACAAAATCAGGTGTGTGTGTTATAGCATGCCATGTCCTGTTACAGTTTATTATGTTCGGATTTCATATTGCTTCACGCCAAACTAAGAGCTTCCTGTTCTATAAATGTTCATGTCTCCTGAGAGGATAAATGTCTTAGTTCACTTGGTTAAGTTTCTCCTGTGAGATCAGAACTGAATGTGTGTGTGTGTGTGTGTGTGTGTGTGTGTGTGTGGTGTGTGTGTGTGTGTGTGTGTGTGTGTAGGTGTGTGAGTCGTTTTCTTGCAGCGGTTCAGCACAATGAAATTAATTCTCACCCCAGTGTCTCCGATCCACTCGACTTCACGTTTATAAATATTTCATACAATCTGTCGCCCTCCCCACAAAGCCACCCTTCCCCCCTGCCACCACACCCAGGAGGGACTCTCTCTCTCTTTCCCCCTCTTTCTCTCGGTTCATCTATATCATTCAGGCTATTTCTCCCTCATTCTGTCTCTATTTCATTTTTGGCTGCTTTTCCATTCCGTACAGTGTAACACAATCTTGTAAAGCTTTTATTGTTGTGACTCTGTGGACACGATATCGGCAAAGCGTCAAAAATCCACTTCATAAACCGTGAAGAAAATCTTATACAAATCCATAACTAAAGATGTAACTGGTGATCTTGGAGTTGCTCAAGGCATCTAATTGGGGGAGAGGAAGTGTACAGTGTGGTGCTCGGTCTACCATTTAACAGTGTTCTTTTCACGGCAATGCTTTCAACACACTGATAAGCCATTATTTATAATTCTTAACAAAGGGTGGAACATAAGTTTCCATCCATCAATCCATCCATCCATTCATCCATGCATCCATCCATCCATCCTTTTATCCATCCATCCATCCATCTGTAAATTTCCCTTCCACTGTCGCTATGGCAACAGGCTGAGAAAGTCACTCCAGAGTTCTCCTGGTCACAGACTCCGGTTCCTCCCTGTAGGATTCCTATATGTTCCCAAGCCGGCTGTGTTATACAGATCTCTCCAGTGTGGGGGAGAGCCATTGTGGATAAGGTTGTTTTTTTTTTCGGTCAAGCAGAAGGAAGACTTGATTCCACCTGTATATTTAAGTTCATCTTCTCTTTCCCAAGTTCCAGTTGAAGCTTTTGCTTGTTTAGAATGAAAAACCTGCACCCACACTGGCCTTTCCTAGATAAGCATATACACCTCTGCTCTTGCAGGAGGCGGTCTTTATTAATTCACCTTAAGTGGCTCCTCTTGAAAAAGATCTCTGTGGAGGAAGCTCAGTTTCAGTGCTTGCTCTGATTATTTCAGTCAGAACCCATAGCTCATGATTACACATATACAGCAGTACAGCAGCTATCGACCCAATCCATTAGACAAGTTCACAATCTTTTCCATCAGATTGCAAGATACAGTATATGGGACATTTACAACTGTATAAGATGTTTTGGATGTGGTAGCATAACATTTTCCTTCATTTAAACGAGAAGACCAAAACTTGTTCCAGCATGACGGTGCCCCTGTGCACAAAGCCAGCTCCATGATCATATAGTTTACATGTCATATAATTTACATATATTTATACACTGCACACATTTACATTTATGGCATTTGGCAAATGCCCTTATCCAGAGCAACTTACATTTATCTCATTGATACAAGTGAGCAGCCATGGGGTTATGGGCCTTTCTTGGGGGCTCAAGAGTGGCATTTTGGTGTGGCTGGGATTTGAACTCATGATCTTCAGATCCAAAGTCCAATGCCTTAACCACTATGGTACCACTTTACCTCCTTACCTAAACTACATCAGTACTTGACTTCACTAATGCCCTTGAGGTTGAACGAGCGCAAATCTCCACAAGGGCACTCCAGAATCTAATGGAACATCTAGAGGAGTGTAGGTTATTATTTTATATTCCCAAAATCAGTACATTAACTTGTGCTAATTCTTAGATGAAACATTATTTCATGTAAATGATCATACAGGAAATGTCAGTAATACTACATTAGCTCAATGGTTCAAACATTCAACCCTGGTCATGAAAAACAGATTATTTAAAGTATTTATTTATAATGGTTAAGGATTTGATTTTGTTAATGAATTTTAAAATGTTCTTTCGATTAATGCAAATGTGTATTTATTGGAATTATTTTTGCTCCATCCTTACTTAAAATCAGAGATGGCAAAAGTACACATGTCAGTAAATCAAGTGGAAGTACAGATGCTCCTGTTTTAAAAGATTCTGGTTAAAGTTAAAGTACTGATTACACTTTTTCACTCAAGTTAAAGTTTGTCCTCTGAACTCTAGAACAGTTTAACCACCCCTCCAAAGTTCCTGCTTTACTTCATTTCCACATGGTCTCCTGAACACACAACATATCTAGCTTTCTCTTCTCCATCATATCAGCTACCTCTCTCTATTTACCAGTCATAGTACCAACATTTAAAAAATCAACCCAGGTCTCCACTCTCCTACACTTCCCCTTTCCCTGCCATCTCTGTAGACATCTTCCTCCTCTCCTTCTACTCCTTCGGTCAACAGTAACCCAATTTCCACCTGTTGGCTAACAATACCTGTGGCGGTCGTTGGTAACCCGGGCCTCGACCGATCCGGTATGAAAGTCTGATTCGTGATATTGTAGTTGTATAAATTGTATTAATTTATTCACAACAGTTTATTCCCTTCATTTTGTAGTGTTTCTCTTGGCTGCACTGCTTCCAGTACGTAGAGGTTAGATTTTTTGTCCAATCAGATGTCAGCCTCTATGTGTTGCCATGTCAATCTAATTTGCCCTGGGCCTTCAAAGTCAGTACTGCTGGCCTTTATATCTTAGACTCTATAAATCTGTTTTCTTTAACCAATCAGATTTTCTATTCGCCTCACAGGGCAGCTAGCTGGCCCAGAGTAGCGTCAGCATTTTTCTGTTCTCTGATTGGTTGGTCAGAGGGAAACTGTTACAGTCAAGTTCAACTAGCAAAACATGTCTGTAGCTCTGCACACATTAATACATCTGAGTTAGACTTTTTTACACATACGGAAGAAAATACATTTAGTTGGTCTTGGACATGTTTAAAATTCTATTTCATAAGAAAAGCTAGACATCGTGAGGAGGTAGGCCAACCCTGAAGCTAGCTAGCTTGTCTCAGCCAGGAAAGAGTTTGTTCTTCACTTCCAGGCCAGTGAATACGATCGGTACCGAGCGGTTGTAGTTTAGAGGTTTGGAGCTTGCTTTAGTAAAATGGTATTCACCCTCCATATGTAAAATGCCTCTCTCTCTGTGAGAAACACCACACAATTTTATATTGCGATTTTGTAATAGTATTGACGGTGTCTATAATTGCGACGTGATAGTGGTGGTATTAAGAGGTGAATTAAGTCGGGTAAGTCCCCACTATAGGCCTAGGTACCAAACGCAATGCCCACCACTGGCAACCATAATGGCTGGGTTACTGAAGTAAAGTACTGATACCAGAAAAATCTACTTAAGTACATTAACGATGTATTGGTGATTTGTTACCTCTCACCTCTAATCAAATCTTTATTACTTTGATTCAATACATTACAATGACAATAATATTAAAAATAAGTGCCAAAATACACTTCCTATCATCCCCAGCATGTCACACATCAATACTCACTAACACCTGTTTCTTATTTTGACTTTTTTTGCACGCCAAAATAAGATCTGGTTTCTGTATAATTCACTGTTATGCTTCTTTGTCATCATATATGTTGTTATTGACTTGATTATAGCCTGGATGTTCTACACATACACAATAAAACTCTGCACTCACATGTCTTCATTACCTGACATTATAGATGAAATGTGATGTATTTTACTTTTATTGGTATTTCATATCACTGTTTAATTCTGGATACTGATCAAAAGGGCGTCTAAAGGCGTTGATTGAATGTTTTTAATAGCAGCTCTGACTATAGTATAGATATAATTCAGAAGAATGCACTCCTTCTAATATGGCATTGTTTCTATAGTAACTGATTATTTGATTCACACGGACTATGAGGAAAAACATGTACACATCTGTAATAATCGATGTGATGACTTTTTTTTACTGCATTTGGCCAATGCCCTTATCCAGAGCCACGTATTCTCATTTTATGCAATTGAGCAATTGAGGGTTGAGGGCCTTGCTCAAGGGCCCTGCAGTGGCTGGTTGGTGATGCTGGGATTTGACTTTGCAAACATTGAGTCAAACATCTTAATTTTACACTTTTTAAAGCTAAAGGCTCTGGGTCACTGATTGGAAAGTTGGGGGTTCAAACCACAAGCTGCCTCACTTGAAGCCCTTAAACAAGGCCATTAATCCTCTGTGCTCCAGAGGTGCTGTATCATGGCTGACCACAGCTTCCTCCAGTGTTAGTGCACTGTAACATATAGGCTCAATGCTTTAATTCAAAACTTTCCATTGCAGTATTTTCAGCCCATAGTTTTCAGAGAGCTCTTGGTTTTGTAGTAACAACTGCTTAGAGATTAAAAGGTACCAGACTCTCAAGGGACAAGAGGGATTTCAAAATGATTTGTCATTTTATCTTCATTTGGTTTAATTTGTTCAGTGTAGGTAAAGTTCTCGTTCAGCAGTTGGATGTTTATATGTTTGCCTTTTCAGATGGCTAGACTGGGACCCCCCCTCCCATTAAGCAGATTTCATCAGATCATTCTGTGTATTTGTCTCTAAAGGCTGATTGTATTTGCCTTCTGTTAAATCAAACACACACACCTAACTTCCACTGAGACCAAAGATCTTATGTGTTAAGCGAAAATGACAGAACAACACAACAGAATTCTACAGAGAACGCTTCTGAAAATTATCACATAACCTGCAAACTTGTAATGCATAGCAGAACGTTGGAAAAAAAAAACCCACCATCATTTCCCACCTTTAAGTGCTCATTATACTTCCCTGTAATCACAGCCGGCGCCGCGGTCCACATTTCCCTCACGGCGAAAAAAGTAATAATAGCTGACTAAAGACACATCTGATCTAAACGCAGCACAAAAGACAAGGACATAACTGAACAGGTGGTGAATTAAATAAAAGCGAGAGAACGTTCTGTACTAATGTGCTCCAGGAAAAGAATTATGTTTTCGCCAATCCTGCGTGCTAAAATAGCATTTACATATTAAACCTTTTCAAACGGTAAATGTGTGATTGTGTTTTTTTTTCATACACTGTATGAACAAAATTAACATTCATATGTGCTTTTTGAACACTTCACATTTTAATAAAGCCACTCAAGCTCTTCCACTCCAACCCATGTAAAACATATCCTAATGGAGCTCTCACTGGTCATGCTGGAACAGGTTTGGATCTCCTAGGTCAAGTAAACTAGGTGAAAAAAACATTTTAAATGTAAAAGTTTTATAACACATCCAAAGACATGCTATACAATTGTGCGTCTCCAAGTATGCCTAAACAATTGTATCTGAATTCCTTTATATTACATGACACAACTGTGCAATATCCAATACATTTAATAAACTATACAGTAAACATTAAATGCTACAGAAATTGGTGATGATTCACAACAACTATACATTATAAAATGCCAGCCAGTGATATTTGTGTACACAGGCGCACATGGACAGTTACAGTGCATCCAGAAAGTGTTCACAGTGCGTCATTTTTTCCACATTTTATGTTACAGCTTTATTCCAAAAAGGATTAAATTCATTATTTTTCTTAAAGTTGTACAAGTAATACCCCATAATAACAACATGAAATATGTTTAAAATCTTCTAAAAAGAAAAAAAAGAAAAAGTATTCACAGCCTTTGCTCAATACTTTGTTGAAGCAACTTTTGGCACCAATTACAGCCTCAAGTCTTTTAAATATGATGCTACAAGCTTGGTGCAACTATTTTTGGGCAGTTTCTTTTTATTCTTTTTCTTTGCAGAACCTCTCAAGCTCCATCAGGTTGGTGCACAGATTTTCAGATCTCTCCAGAGATGTTGAATCTGGTTCAAGTTTGGGCTCTGACTGGGCCACTCTTCTTTCTCTTAATCCTGAATAGTCTCCCAGTTCCTGCTGCTGAAAAACATCCCCACAGCATGATGCTGCCACCACCATGCTTCAGTTAGGAATTAGCCAGGTGATGAACGGTAATTTATTAATTGGAAATTGTAGTTAGGGTTAAGTGTACATAAGTTTGGCATTATTATAGCCTTCACTTATCATTGGTTCACATTTTATTGTACTTAATATTATATGATATATAAATATATAATTTATATTTATATTAAGTTTGTAATCTTGCGTACCAGTGTAGATTTATTCATTGCTAGAGACTCAAAGCACTTTTGTATGCCGGTCTGTATAAAGGCCTCTGATTCTTCTTTTTCTTTCGGCTGCTCCCATAGGGGTCACCACAGTGGATCATCCATCTCCATTCCACCCTGTCCTCTACATCTGCCTCTTTTACACCAACTACCTGCATGTCTTCCCTCACCACATCCATGAACCTCCTTCTTGGCCTTCCTATTTTCCTCCTTCCTGGTGGCTCCATCCTCAGCATTCTTCTACCAATATAATTCATGTCCCTCCTCTGCACATGTCCAAACCATCTCAATCTCGCCTCCCTCACCTTGTCACCAAAACATCCTACATGCGCTGTCCCTCTAATAAACTCATTTCTAATCTTATCCATCCTCGTCACTCCCAACAAAAACCTCAACATCTTCAGCTCTGCTACCTCCAGCTCCACCTCCTGTCTTTTACTCAATGCCACTGTCTCTAAACACTACAACATCGCAGGTCTCACCACAGTCCTATAAACTTTCCCTTTCAATTTTGCAGATACCCTACTATCACAAATCACTCCTGTCACTCTTCTCCACCCACTCCACCCTGCCTGCACTCTCTTCTTCACTTCTCTAACACACTCTCCATTACTTTGCACTGTTGAACCAGGTACCTGAATTCCTCCACCTTCTCCACCTCTTCTCCCTGCAACCGCACCACTCCACTGCCCTCCCTCTCATTCACACACATGTATTCTGTCTTACTCCTACTGAGTTTCATTCCCCTTCTCTCCAGCGCATATCTCCACCTCTCCAGACTCTCCTCAACCTGCTCCCTACTCTCACAACAAATCACAATATCATCCGCAAACATCATAGTCCAGGGAGACTCCTGTCTGACCTCGTCCGTCAACCTGTCCATCACCACTGCAAACAGGAAAGGGCTCAGGGCCGATCCTTGATGCAGTCCAACCTTCACTCTAAACCAGTCTGTCGTACCTACTGCACACTTCACTGCCGTCACACTGTCCTCATACATGTCCTGCACCACCCTTACATACTTCTTTAAAAAACCTGACTTCCTCATACAATACCACAACTCCTCTCTTGGCACCCTGTTGTATGCCTTCTCTAAATCCACATATACACAATGCAATTCCTTCTGTCCTTCTCTATACTTCTCCATTAACATTCTCAAAGCGAATAAGGCATCTGTGGTGCTCTTCCTCGGCATGAAACCATACTGTTGCTCACAGATGGTCACCTCTTCTCTCAGCCTGGCTTCCACTACTCTTTCCCATAACTTCATGGTGTGACTGATCAACTTAATACCCCTGTAGTTACTGCAGGTCTGCACATCTCCTTTATGCTTAAAGATCGGTACCAACACACTTCTTCTCCATTCCTCAGGCATCTTCTCACCTTCCAAAATCCTGTTAAACAATCTGGTCAAAAACCCCACTGCCTTCTCTCCTAAACATCTCCACGCTTCTACCGGTATGTCATCTGGTCCAACTGACTTTCCACTCTTCATCCTCCTAATCGCCATCCTATGCTGTCTAGCTACACTGTCCCCTGCCAACACCTTACAGTCGCCAATCTCCTTCAGGTTGCATCTCCTGCATAGCACATAGTCCACCTGTGTGCACCTTCCCCCACTCTTATACGTCACCCTATGATCCTCCTTCTTCTTAAAATAAGTGTTCACCACTGCCATTTCCATCCTTTTAGCAAAATCTACCACCATCTGCCCTTCCACATTCCTCTCCTTAAAACCATACCTACCCATCACCTCCTCGTCACCTCTGTTCCCTTCACCTACATGCCCATTAAAGTCCGCCCCAATCACTAACCGTTCTTTCCTTGGTACACCATCTACCACTTCATCTAATTCACTCCAGAATCTTTCCTTCTCCTTCATCTCACAGCCAACTTGTGGAGCATAGGCACTGATGACATTTCTCTTTCCATCCACACCATGATAAAACAGTTTAAATCCACCTCCAATGTTTCTGGCCTTACTCCCTTTCCACTTGGTCTCCTGAACACACATCATATCTACCTTTCTCCTCTCCATCATATCAGCTACTTCTCTCCCTTTACCCGTCATAGTACCAACATTTAAAGTACCAACCCTAACCTCCACTCTCCTACACTGCTCCTTCCCCTGCCGTCTCTGTAAACGTCTTCCTCCTCTCCTTTTCCTCCTTCGGCCAACAGTAGCCCAATTTCCACCGGTACCCTGTTGGCTAACGATACCTGTGGCGGTCGTTGTTAACCCGGGCCTCGACCGATCCGGTATGAAATTCTCATTTGTGATCTGCATATTTGATTTGGCACATGTTTTACGCTGGATGCCCTTCCTAACGCAACCCTCCCCATTTACCCGGGCTTGGGACCGGCACTAACAATGCACTGGCTTGTGCCTCCCTAATGGCTGGGTTATATAAAGGCCTCTGCTAAATGCCGCAAATGTAACTGTAAATGTTATTAATACCCTTTTGTAAGTATTAATTTAGGTAAAATGTGACTAACAAATCTACACATAATGGTGCAGTATGGGGTATTATAGTCTAACTGGGAAGTGGTAGTTTAGTGGTTAAGGCGTAAGAACACGTTTTTGGTGTGGATCTGATCAATTTCTATTTTGATAGTTTTAAAATCGTATTTCTAAAAATGCATATTAATCTCGACAGTAGTTACACTTACATTTTAAATCTTTGAAGGTAAACATTTTTAAATGTGAAAATTCACATCATATACAGTATGCCCTCAAATTTGGTTGTTATCAACGCCAACTATTCGAACGTTCAAACCCTCGTCGGCTGGACAATTGCATTTCAGAACAATCGACCTTGGTATCAGAGCAAAATATTCAAATATTCAAATGCTTAATTTCTTGTTCTCCAAGCTGTGAATCATTTTATAGTCTGTCAAGTTCAAATCACCAACAGCTTCAAAGTCTTTTGTGAATAAAGTACACATTCGAGTATTCAGATCCATTGATAATAAAGTCGATTATTGGAACATGTACGTGGTTGAACAATTTTGTTATTGTGCTGAATAATAAACCCCTGTCATGTTCATGATTGCCCATGTCTAGTGCAGTTACAACAAATATGCCATACTGAATATGCATATAACAAATACAATAATGATTTTTCACAAAGGAACAAGTGAAACAATCTTTCTTTGCAAATGCATCAATAGGATTTGGGGATTTCCACAGATCAAAAGACAACAATGAGAAAACTAACCAGATGAAAATGACAGACTAATCACTCCGAGCTAGTGACAATGATCTGTTTGTGAGGGAAATGCTCAACAACTTGATCGTATTTAAAGGACAAGTTAAGATTTGGCAAATAAAATGTATATAATATTTTCTGTGTTCCAAGTGTGCACTTTGGGCTTGTTGCCAAAATCCCTGGTTCTATGCTTCAGCACTTACAATAACCTACTTGAGCTGCCTGAGCACAAGCCTTAGGCAGGGAAGGTTCTGCCCTCAGGCCTGTGGTATTTGGCTGCTGACTCTTGGGATGGGTCTTATGCTTTAACACCTGCAAACAAGTCAATAACTAGATTAAATCAGGTGCCGAGCTTTTGCTTAAAGAGAGGCATGCTGGATAAATACCAGATTTTAAAACAAATGGTCCATACTTTGTTTGGAATAAACATTGTTTAGCATTCAGGTCCATATTGGAGACAGTTTAACTAGTTCTTGAAACTTGAAACAGGTTTCAGAAATGATTCTACCACAAAACAGTTGGACCGGCATGATGCTTAATCTTATGACCCCATCACTCTAAAAGGTCTAAAGTTAAATACTGTACCCTCTATGTAGCACTGCATGCAAGTAACCTTATGTGTTTAAAGAACCAACATAGTTGGATGGTTAACTTCAAAAGTGTTTCAAAAGTTTTTCAGCGATCACCTAAACTCCAAACTTCATACGCCCATGTTTCTGCAAGAAGCAAGAAGCAAGAGTTGCATAGTTTTTCCAACAAAATGGGTCTAAAGACAGTCAGCCAGCATGAATACTTGTATTACATGTTGGAAAACAGTGTGGTACCACTGGGGTACCTTGGCTTGGTAGGAATCCAATGTAGCAATAAGGGAAAAACCCTTGTGCATAAGCTAATAATACAGGACTCTTCTATTCATTTGTAATTCCTTGTAGTACTACTTTCCCCATGGTTTCTAGTAACTATTTTCCAGCTGTGCAGGCTACCATTTTAGTTCACCCCATCATGATGGTTTAATAAAATTTTAACAACCTTCCAAAGGGTATAAGTGTCTCTATTCACCACATTTCCAGACAAGTGCAGTTTGAGATATCCCATAAAAGAAAAAAAAAAACTATATATCCTTTTCTAAAAAATCAATACAATACACCGATCAGGCATAACTTTATGGCCACCAATAAGGTATAACATTATGATAATAATATGGTTATTACTAATATGGTGTTTACAGCCTTAACGTCTTCAGCAATTTGAACTATAGTAGCTCATTTGTTGCATCAACACACACGAACCAGCCTTGCCTGCATCAATGACCATGTTGCCGGTTTACCTCTGTTCCTTTCTTGGACAATTTTTTATAGATACTGACCACTGCAGACCGGAAACATCCCACAAGAGCTGCAGTTTTGGAGATGCCCTGACCCAGTCGTCTAGACATCACAATTCTCCCCTTGTCAAACTCACTCAAATCCATACACTTGCCCATTTTTCCTGCTTCTAACAAATCAACTTTAAGGAAAAGAAATTCTCACTTGCTGCCTCATATATACTATTAACTAAACAGCACAGTCTCACCCCACAGCGTCACATATCGACGCTTTGGATGTTGCGTCGGACGGCGTCCACATCCGATGCCGAGGGTACCCCCTTTGCGTCGCTTTTCGACCTAGAGAGACAGTACCTCCCTTCAACTCGCTTTTTGACACAGATGGTTGAGAGCCCGTGTGCTACACTTTTTAACGCAGATCGCTGTCCTATACACCAAATAAAGTATTATCTATCATAATAAGTGTACAGGAATAATTTTTAAATTTCAAAAATCCTGAAGATGTCCGTAGCCCTAACCCTAACCCGAACCCTAACCCTAACCCAAACCCTAACCCTAACCCACAAATGGGGTCCCATCCATCTGCGTCAAAAAGCGAAGCAAAGGGTTTCCCGTCCCTCTACGTCGAAAAGCGATGCGAAGGGGGTACCCTCGGCGTCGGACGTGGACGCCGTCCGACGCAACATCCACAGCATCGATATGTGACGATGTGGGGTGAAACTGTGTTGAAAAAACAGGTGCCATGATAATCAGTGTTTTTCACTTCACTGGTAATAATGTTATAAGGTCATTATGTTATGCCTGTTCGTTGTATGCTCCTCTAAAAAAGCCTTTTTGGTTACTCATGCAATTAGATGGTGAGCCAGAGCTCCTAAATGTGGTAAAATTCAAGATTCCTGCTGAAGGTCATATTGTCTAGCATTGTGATTTAGGCAGTTGACCTTGCAGTATTCCTACCTCAGAGCTACTTGGTACTATGTAGATCAGATGCATTCAACTGATCCTTTGACCCAAGACACAATATTCTCCCTTGTCTGAACAGAGTCTGGCCCACTGAGTGATGGATGTCCACACCATGACCTTCAGACAAACTGGGCAACCAGCCCATACTGAGGCATGCCGAGCTACAAGAAGCAGCTCCACCATTTGCCTATGATATAGTGAACATTTTCTCGTCTGTGCTGCTGCTGTGTTGGTGTCATGCACAATCTACACTATCTACAATGATCTACAACTTGTATCTCCTATTAAGTGGTACATTAATTACTGATCTGCTTTTTAATTAGTTTTGTAGTTTATTCTGCTCATCCTTGTTGGCATAAGTTATTAAGGTGATCCTCATAACTTCTATGTGTTAGGGATGGTTGATTTTACAAATCCCAGAGAACCACCAGATCTTGTGTCACCCTGATGCAGGGGTCCCCAAACTGCGGCCTGTGGGCCGTATACGGCCTGCCTCCACATTTGTAACAACCCTTTAAACCATACCAGAGACATTTTGAAAATTTAATTTAAATAAATGTTTTTTATATACAGTAACCCATATAATATCTGTCTTTAATAATAAAGGTTGGCTTTTAAAGTAAAATTCCTCTTAGCTATTTTACGTAGCCTGATTATTTGTTAGATTCACCCACTAACCAGCAGAATGGTACATTCAATATAACATTCGATCGTGATTAAGCAGGTACTATACTGCACGTGAGCCAGTGAGAAAATTTAAAGACACAACTAAATGGCCAAACGATTGTGAAAGATGATTTAAAATGCAGGGTATTTAACCAAAAGTGGACAAGTGATTTATTGTTTTTATTTTTTTTATTTTTTTTAAACAGCATCTGTGTTCAAAGAATATGCACCAACATTATGAAACCTGCCACAGAGACAAGTATGCAAGATTGATTCAAGACTCACTGATGAACAATTGCATCAGTCTTTGAGATTGGCTGTGAAAGGAATGGAACTTGACATAGGACTTCTCACCAGCCAGAAGCAAGCTTACAGTTCACACTGAAATGAATATGCATAAGTATGTAAATGGTCATTTACAATAAATCTAATTTACAATTGATTTCAATAGTAATTAATATGGAAAATGTCATTATGATACAATAATGCTCTTTTAATAGGCTACTCTATATATGTATTTTAAAAAGTAATGCTCATTTGTCTGTACGGTTCAAAACAAAATAATAAACTAATCTAGCATTAGGTGGTATAATAAATAAAATTAAAATAATAATAAAATATCCACTATAATACTAGTAGTCCCTCTGGCTCATGTAATTTCTGATACAGACCATCCCGGCCCCACATTAAAGAAAGGCGAACACAGGACAGAGCTTTTTTTAATGCAAATATAACGTATAACATCAAAACGTCTTGCCATCTGCAGGCACAGGAATGCATCTGGGTCATTCTCATCTCCCATGTTAGTTCAAAGACCATTTGATGTGTAATAATAATTTAGTTTGAATTCATTTGACTCTATTGTGTTTCTACTCCTGTCATAAATACAAAGCACAATCAAAGGCACAAAATATAGTTTCATGACTAGCATAACTTTTTAATAATAACCCATAAACATCCAGGAGATTTAATACTGAGTCCTAGATACTATAATCATGTATTTAGGGACACAAAGCAGGTTTCTAAAAAATCTTTAGAAAAAGCTCAAATGCATCAAAAGCGAGGCCTGGAGACACAGCAGGCAGTGTCGCTCCCTCATGGCTCCAGGGTTCTGGTTTTGATGCTGAGCTCTTTACATGTCAGCAGATGGATTAGTTACTCAAAACTGCCCTGAGGTGTTAATGAGTTTGTTAGTCAGATATAGTGAGAGATTGGTAGTCCAAAGTGTGCTCCCATTTGGTACTGATGTGGCAAGTGTAATGGTGTCACACTAGATTATTGGCGTTACGATTGATCAGTGGTATTAAGGTGTGTTTTTTTTTTTTTGTATTGGAGATTGCATGAGTGATGCATGGGTCATGTGGTCACAGATATAATATGAAGTGCTGTCATGCAAGCTTTATCATGTGTAAGCGCGAAGGTAATTTCCGTGTGCCCTCTCTCTTTTGTTGAATGTGATAGCGATGAAAGGCACGGCTAGACCAAAGATCCTCCATTTATTCTGATGGTGTCTGTTGTTTCAATACAGTGATGAGAGAAAACAGAAGCTGGGGGTAAATCATATGACAATTGTACCAATGTGTGGAGTCTCTTTATTTAAAAACACACACAGCTCAGAGCAAACCCACTACACCTACATAAATTAAAGTGGTGGGCCATCGTTGCCAGCAAAGCCTTTTCTGCTGGTTTAAACTCCATCAGAATCACAAACATATTTAATATATTTATGTCCATGAATATGTATTAAATTATTTCCAGTAGTCTATTCTCTTCATCGTATAGCATTACTATAGTGTAATTTTAAGGTAAGGTTTCTATCTACTTTGTTGGTGGGGTTGAAGTTGTTGCTTTTACCATTCAGGATGCGATTTGTCTACTGTGAGGCCAGACATCTAGTCCAGTTATGTGGGCATGTTCCTGTCCTTTGATTGGATGGTCAGATGTACAGAAAAACTGTCATTTTATTAAGTGATTATTGCTGCTTCTGCTAGAGATGATGTATTCAGGTGGTGCTGCTGTGGCTGCAGAAAAAGGAGACTTGTAGATTTGTGTTTTTTTGGTTTCTTGCTTTAGTAATGGCATTTAATTTTGCTATTTTGAGATTCCTGTCTCTGTTGCAGTGCTCTGTTATACTGCGTTTCTGTATAATATTGATCGTTTCTATAGCCGTGGTGTCATAAGGATGGTATTAAGAGGGGGTAGAACACCACTGAAGGCCTAGATGTGAAATTCATGGCTCATCACTGATAAATACAAGTGTATAGAAATGATGGATCTGGACCAATGAGGAATAAAATGTGTACGATAGAGAAAAAAATCTTCATACAAACTTGTTCGATATTTATTATGCCAAAAGAGGAGAGGTTTTCAATGTGATCTATGATGCCCATGGTGCCTTTTCTGATCAGGGACGAACCACACAGCACACAGAATGGCGCAGATGTTCTTTAGTTTAAAGTAGATAACAGACAAGTATATACACACACTGAAAAAAACCTAACCTAAAACTGTTACCTGATTGGGTAAGAAAACATAATAGCCGGAGATTTGTGAGCCCAGATAAAGACTTCCTGTATACCTCACATATTCACATCGTAAAGATCTTATAGACACTGAACAGACAACAAAGGAATGTCTTTAGAGAACCGGTGTGAGAACCATTAACACTAACAAAACTATGAGTAATCTGGATTTATGAAGTGAATAAAAAAAATTCTTTATTTCAAATCATAAAATTATATTTACCGATTTACTTTACGAAAACAAGCAAATGGTTCCAAAATGTTGTAACCAGATTGTATGTGCATAAGAAGCTTATCATGCTAATCAAAAAAGCATCTACCGCTTCCTTTCACACCAAAAAAATAACGCTCCACTGTGATTTAACCTGAAACAGTAACGCACACACACACAGTTGTTTCAATTATTTTATAACACACCAACAGCACACAGAATGCCAACCAGAAACATCATAGACTGGGAGTTATTTTTTATATCCAGCATGCCATTATTCCCACTGTGACATAACTTTGCTAACAGGGATGGGTGATTGAGCATGACAAATGTACCCAATGCTGAAATTTCTCTAAAAGTACAGAAAAATGAAGTGAGAAAATTTAATTGTCTCCCAGGCGTGAGAGTAAAAAAGACCCAGATGATGCAACTCCCTGTTCTAAAAAAACGAAACAAAACATGATTTGTTTTTTTATTCAGGAGAGCAGTATTACATGCCTGCAACATGTAGTCAATAGGGTGCTAACAAACTGTCAGTCAAACAAATGAGACTCGATTAAATACGTTTTTTTAATGTTTTGAAATGTTTATTGCGATTATTGTAATTGCATATGTGCGACTTTGAATGTACTAATATCTCCATTATTATAGTAAAATAAATCAAAACACATGCCATGTGTTTCCGTCTCAACCTGGGTGTCGCACACAGAGATTCTCAGAACAATTAGGAGGTGCATTCTTCTGTCTTGTTGTGTGATGTTACACTACTAGGTGTGATTTGCTTCCTTGTGGATCATGGCTTGTCTCTGCTCATGTATTGCTATCGATTTCTGTCATGTCTTCTGATTTCTTTCACTTGCCCTGTTTTCTTTCTTGGTTAGTTTGTGCATTTAAACCCTTGTGTTTCTTTATTCAGTGTGAAGTATTGCTCACTCCTGTCCATACCGAGCCTTTTTTCTGTTCCTGTGTTTACTATTCCGGATATCTGACTTTAAGTTAATAATTTTCCAGTTTTGCCCTTAGGTTAACTCTGTGAGTGCCTAGGCTTGCATTTTCATCTTGATTTTACTTGACGTTTATGGATTTATCCACCTGCCCTCCCTACAAGTAAACACCCAACCGCAACTGCATCTGTCTCAGTCTTGCGTTCATGAGAAAAATATTTGTCAAAATACGTAAAAATGTTTGCGGGACACGTCCCTATCAAAATGCATGACTGTTGTCCAAACACCCATCCTCAACACAAGCCAAAATACCCAAAACTGTGTATCAGTTACAAATTCAGACTTTATTTCAGATTCTGTCTTTTGGTTCATTGCCCTTTGTCTTGTGCATGATGATCGTCTCAGAACAATCCACATCATCTCACTTCCGCACCATTCCTATTTGCCAGATTTGGATCCTCTTCCCAAAGATGAAGATCCAGCTCAAAGGTTTTGACGCCATTGCCGAGGACCAGAATTGCAGATTTTGGACAATAATAGCTGTATTTTGAGTTCATTTCAGAGGACAGTAAATCTGTATTGCTATACAAGATGCACACTGACTACACTAATATATTTCATACATAGTATTGTCTCTTATGAAGAAATACTAAAATGGTTGCTGAAATGTGAGGGGTGTACTCACTTTTGTGAGGTAATGTACTTCAAAGACCTCTAGTTTAGTAATTGGGGACGATAAACGTTAGACATTAAAAGGGATTATAAAGGAACTGTGTACACTACACTGACTCAGGACTACAGTTTGCATTTGATCACCATCACTGCACACTTCAACATCGTTTATCTGTAATAAATGGACATTCGGTGCAACTCAGATGAGGACGGGTTTCCTCTTGAGTTTTTCCTTTCCACAGACGACTCTGGTTCGCTCAATAGGGACAAACTTACACTCATAAAGAACATCTTATTCATTTTTATCACCTCATTATTTGTGTTAAACTGATTTGAGACAATGCTTATTGTTAAAAAGCGCCATACAAATAAAAATAATTGAATTGAATTGAATAAAGTTGAAATGTATATGTTTATCAAAAAAGCACGGTAAAAACTCCCTAAGATTGTATGAGGAAGAAACTTTGAAAGAAACCAGTCTCATCTGGGTTGCACTAAATGTCCATTAATTACAGTTCCCTCATTGCCAGTAAGGTGTACTGTTCAGTGATAGGCACTTAAATGCAGGACAATTAAATTGTAGTAGACTGTATCTATGAATTCCAGTCCAAATCCATCCTCATAGTTCTTGAGCTACTCAGCACCTTTATGAATCTTTATTTTATTTATGTGGAAACATTATCAGCAGTTCAGTTATGGGAGCGTGGTAGCTCCAGTGGTTAAGCTGCTGGATTACTGATCGGAAGATCAGGGGTTCAAGCCCTGCTATCGCCAAGCTGCCACTCTTGGGCCCTTGAGCAAAGGCCCTCAACCCTCTGTACTCCAGGGGTGCCGTATCATGGCCTTCTCTGCGCTCTGACACTGGTTTCCAAGCAAAAACTGGGATATGTGAAGAACAAATTTCACTGTGTTGTAATGTATATGTGACGAATAAAGGCTATTTTATTCTAGAGTGCTCTTCAAGTGATGAGAACTCCATCCTGTGGTAGGGCATCAACATGAAACAAGGGGTTTTGAAAAGAAGAAAGAGACAGAAAAGACAGGTCGCTGGTATCTCAGGAACATGTTTACCTTGAACCCCCACCCCTTTTCCACCCAATTCCCTCGTCTAATTTGGACTCAAGATTTATTTAGGTCTGTATTGCTGTATTTGATCTGTTTTTGTATGTGTTGTATGACATGCATTTTCTTTTTTTTTCCTTTCACAAACTCTTTTAAAAGAATAAAAAAAGCTTTTAGCTATTAGCTCTGACGCTCAGCACTGATCTCTTTCACACAGCATCCATTATTCCCTTTAGTCTCATTCCCTACAGTGTGTGTGTGAGTGTATTCGAGCAAAAAGAGAAAGACAGCGAGATACAGAGATCTAGAGAGTGAGAGTGGGATGAAGGGAGGAAGCAGAGGAAGTCAATATTTATTTTCAGCAAATGGTGTAGAGGAGGGGGAAAGAGAGAGAGAGAGAGAGAGAGAGAGAGAGAGAGAGAGAGAGAGAGAGAGAGAAGGATAATTGCAGACAGGAAGCTTTTTAAACGCAATCAGCACAGCATTTGCTTCCTTGGAGGGAGATGTGCAGTAATCCACTGCTCTCTCACTTTTACACACCACTGCTGTGTGCAGAGATACACTGCATGATATCAAGCACAACAGGATAAAGTTATTTTCACTTAAGGTCACTTAAGCGTACATTTCAGCATCATGAGCAAATAACTCCTGTACAAGTGCACATGCTAGTAAACATCTATATAATAGTTTTTTAATAGATATTTCTAAAGCTATGCTTTTTGACTAAAAGACAGGAGGTGGAGCTGGAGGTAGCAGAGCTGAAAATTTGAGATTTTCATTGGGAGTAACGACAATGGACAGGATTAGAAATGAGTTTATTAGAGGGACAGCGCACGTAGGACGTTTTAGAGACAAGGTGAGAGAGGCGAGATTGAGATGGTTTGGACATGTGCAGAGACAGAGGGGTATATCAGTAGGAGAATGCTGAGGATGGAGCCACCAGGAAGGAGGAAAAGAGAAAGGCCAAGGAGGAGGTTCATGGATGTGGTGAGGGAATACATGCAGATAGTTGGGTTCAAAGAGGCAGATTTAGAGGACAGAGTGGTATTGAGACGGATGATCTGCTGTGGCGACCCCTAATGGGAGCAGAAGGAGAAGAAGATTTCTAAAGCTATGCTTCCTTATAAATCCAGACTTATAGAAAATACCTGCATAGGAGCATGTCCCGTCTAAAGAACACTTCAAGTCCTTTTTACCTTTTTATGAAGTAAAAACACAATCAACAAACACACCCAAGATAGATAGATAGATAGATAGATAGATAGATAGACAGACAGACAGACAGACAGACAGACAGACATTATGACAATAGCGGTATCACAAAATTGTAACATTTTCGTAAGCAAGTAAAAGTAGCTGCATATATGCGAAGCATCTTCTGCCTTGTGTTGACAGATTTTAGTTGTCTCGGTGTTAGAGCACGTATTTCATTTCTCTTTTTTGGTGTTTCAAAGCCCAATTTTAGCTCTTGTCTCTCTCCATTTTTTCGCCATCACCGGACACTAAAACAGAGCACAATGATTAGTCTCATCAGCTCAAGGTGTGCTTCTTACCACTCGTTTTGTCCGGGTCATGCCCTTTACTTGTGAACTGGCGCTTTTCCATGTGCAGGCTGCCAAGATTTCTTTTATCTGAAATACATCTATTTTTAAAGGAAACCAGATGTGTTCAATATTTTTGTATTCACTGTGGACAAGGCCATAGTGTTATTGTGGTTAAGATGGCATTATGTTTAACATTCCTGATTCTAGTCATCGTTCCTGTGGTAACATTGTGGTTACGGTGTGGTAACACTAGATATATCTAAATATATCTAAACAAAAGAACGAAAAAAAAACAATTGTAGGTTTTGTTTAATCTAAATACAAACCTGCTTAATATGGTAAAAGAGATTCCCTAAATACAATGCCTGCCTTTCTCTTCATGGAAAATTACTGCCCAATGAAACAGATGCAAAAAAAAATAATAATAATTATATTATTGCAGATGAGCAATAAAGTATTAGAGAATTAGGATACTGTCACGGATAGACCAGGCGTCAGAAACCGGGAGTAAAACAGAATGTCTTTTATTTTCTCACCATACACACACGAGAGTTTGGGAAGCGACTGGAGCAAATGGTAAACTGAGTGCTTCCATAGAAGCGTAGCCAGGAGCATGGAAGCACTGGGAAGACGAGTGGTAGGAAGTCTGGGTGATCTATGGTCATAGCTTATAAAGGGGATAGGTAAATGGGAACAGGTGTAGGTGATAAGTATTAGTAGAACAGGTGTAGGTGATTTGTAGCAGGGAGAGGCTGAGTGAGAGTGTGAGCCTTGGAGGGAGGCATGTCTGGTGGTTCTCTGACAGATACTATGTACTAATGGACTTTTACATTAGAATGCACACACACACACACACGCACACACTGGCGACCCAAGCCAAAGATTTACATACAACTTTCCTCAAAATGGCAATTCGAACTACATACCAGTGAATTCACATCCCCTGTAATTGCAGAGTCTTTAAACTGGCCAGAGGTCATGTTTGCTTTGAGATGAGTCTGATCCATCAATCCCCTGAACATTACGACATTTAATTCCCTCGTGCACTTTGGGAGCTCCAGGCTGGTAAAGGTGAATAAAGACTGGATATTTATTAGCAACTAAATTAATCAATCTAACGTTTTCATCAATCTGAAACACATTAGGGATCAGCAGGTGGATTGTATTTATGTGTGGTGTAAAAGATTGGTGTTTGGTGCTGATTAAGAGTGAATGCTAGAATTTGGTGGTGTTTTTTGAAAAGGTTACAGTATTTAGTGTATATTGATGTTTAATGTTTGCATTACACCATTGTGTGATGGTGAATGTTGGTGTGTGGTGGTAAGTGTTGGTGTGTAATGGTGTATGTTGGTGTGTAATGGTGAAGGTTCTTCTCTGTTCTGGCACCTAGATGTCCGTACAGCGGAGTCTCTGGCAATCTTCAAGCGACGGTTGAAGACCTACCTGTTCCTGAAACACTTGAATTAGCACTTTCCAAGTTTGCTTTGTAGAATTCAAGAGTTATATTTATATTAAGTTTGTAATCTAACGTACCAGTGTAGATTTATTCATTGCTAGAGACACAAAGCACTTTTGTACATCGCTCTGGACAAGGACGTCTGCTAAATGTCGCAATTGTAAATGTAAATGTCATTTTTTTGTGTGATTGTGTATGTAGTTGCTTATAGAGAATATTGGTGTCTGATTGCACACAGCGATGTAAGTTGTGAAAGTTGGTGTTAGATGATGAAGCTTGGTGTTTGTGTTGTTTTTTTTTACAATGTCAGTATTTTATGGTTAAGAAATTTGTATTTAGTGGTATTTGCTTTGATATAAAATCTTGGTATTTCGTGGTATTTTATAGAATATGATGATGGATGATGGTGAATATTGGTATTTAACAGCTAGGAAATCGACAGTGAATGTTGGTATTTGGTAGTGTTTTATTGAAAATTGTATCATTTGATTAACAATCCTGGTATATGATGGTAGTATTTTGGAAATTGATGTCAAACCATGCAAAACAATTTTGATATTTATTGACATGCCACATTAACTACCTTAAAACCCAAACCAAATATTTGCTTATTCTCTGGATATGATCACTACTTGGTGTTTTACATGAGTCCATTGTACATACCACCTATTACATAATATAACATAATTTGTATTACAGCTTTAAAGCAACTTCTTGTAATTTGGTTGAACTTGTACTTTTTCTACCAAAGACTTTTTTATTCTTTCTATTTGTATGAAGATTAAAGTATCAGCTCACAGCTTTCTTTCTAGTGGCTCCGTAAGTGAGATTAGTAACTATAGCATACTACACTGTTGGTTGGAGAAGCACTGTGTGTGAGAGAATGTGTGTGTGTGTGTGTGTGTGTGTGTGTGTGTGAGAGAGAGAGAGAGAGAGAGAGAGAGAGAGAAAGAGAGAGAGAGAGAGAGAGAGATGGTGAGTGTTTGTGGATGTTATCTATTGTTTATTTTTCAAGGTGAGTCCCATTGAGATTAAATTTCCTTTATCGAGAGAGTGCCCTGTGTGTGTGTGTGTGTGTGTCTGTGTGTGTGCACGTGTGTGTATGTCTGCATTCAGCATGTCCTCTTTAGTCCCAAGTACACACACACACACACACGCACACACACACACACACACACACAAATATGTTCCATGCTGAGTCTGCTAAACAGCCACACCGACATTGAACAAATCTTCCATCCATTCTTCGCTGTCCTCCCATCTTTTATGTTTTCTTTTATCCTCCTCTCAGCATTACTCCATGGTTGGTTTATCCCAATATGTCTCATAATTTGATTCTTCCCCTATATCTTACATGTAACCCTTCCCTTTTTCAGTCCCCCCCCTCTCTATTTCTCACTTTTCTTTCCCTTTATTTTCTTTTGTTCTTCACTTTTCCTCCACCCTGCTATCATATCATGAAGCTATTCTTTGCTGATTCAGTATATATACACTCTTGAATAAGTTATTTGCCAGCTGTAGAAGAAAATGGTTTTAAGATTGCCATTAATAAAATTGTCTATTGTATATTGTCTATCATTTGCACTACCTTACACTATCACACTTTATGTACATTACTGATCTTTATCCCTATTTATTACCCACACTGTCTATACTGTCTTATACTGTCTGTATTGTCTTGTCTTGTCTTGTTTTGTCACAAACAGCTGGAACCAAATTCCTTGTGTGTGTCAACACACTTGGCCAATAAACCTGATTCTGATTCTGAAAAATCAGATTAAGCATTTTAGATGGATTTTGATTTGTTTATGAGAAATCTCACATTTTGCCTTTATTTCATGTTCCATGTATTGTCCATGTCTTAACAATAGGCCTACCTTATCTTCCTCTATGTTTGTCAGGTTCTCCTCCAGGACACCCCTCTCTCGAGGTTCAGGGATAAAGTCCTTATTTGCTGCTGGAAATTAGTAAATTTATAATAAAGATTTCAGACACCCACACGTACTCCATGATATACACCAGAAACTTTTACAGGACACAAGATTTTCTGAAGATAAGACAATTATGTCAAGAGAAAAACAGGTTTTTACATGTTTTATCAAAATTGTACGTTATCTTGAAATCATGAGAAAATTAAGTCATGAAAACAAGAAAACAAAAAAGAAAGAAAATATTCTAATGCATGGACCATTAGGACTTTCATAAAGATGCAATGCCTTCGTTTTATAACATCTTCCAGGTTTCAGTTTCTGATTTCTTAGAGCCACAACAGAAGCCATAACCTAAAGTGTGTGTCGAGTAAAATAAAGCTCTATTCTGACAGGACTGGTTAATTAATATTTATGTATTATTTATTATTATTAGTAATTATTTGTTCTTTGCCTTCTGTAATTTTCATTACATTTGACTGACTGAATTTTCTCTGGAAAGATCTTAATCACTGAGAAATTAACCCCTGAACAGGCATGTTGGTAAAGATTTCAGACACCCACACGTACTCCATGATATACACCAGAAACTTTTACAGGACACAAGATTTTCTGAAGATAAGACAATTATGTCAAGAGAAAAACAGGTTTTTACATGTTTTATCAAAATTGTACGTTATCTTGAAATCATGAGAAAATTAAGTCATGAAAACTTCCAGGTTTCAGTTTCTAATTTCTGATCACAACAGAAGCCATATCCTAAAGTGTGTGTCGAGTAAAATAAAGCTCTATTCTGACAGGACTGGTTAATTAATATTTATGTATTATTTATTATTAGTAGTAATTATTTGTTCTTTGCCTCCTGTAATTTTCATTACATTTGACTGACTGAATTTTCTCTGGAAAGATCTTAATCACTGAGAAATTAACCCCTGAACAGGCATGTTGGTAAAGATTCTGTTACACCCTGTAGAGAGAGCAATTTTCGTACTTTTTCTTCAGTATAACAGCACTGCAGGAAGTGCTCGCTCTTTTCTTTTGTCTCCCACAGAAATCGAACAGGAACCAAATCCAGAACAGGAAATTCTAAACACTTAAACTGACCTGGTAGAAAAGCGATGCTTCTGGGGGTTTTAGTGATGCTACAGCGTTCCTAGCACAGGCAGGATAAATATAACAAAGGCAACGTGATGTATCTATTAATTATCAAGCAGGTCTAGTTATAAGCCTTACAAATAAGCACCAAAATAATATTTTTCTAATGAGGTGTATGTTCTGTTTAGGGCATTTTTGCTTTAATGACCATGCATACACCTTAAAGACCATCTTCTGTTATCTTTACAGAGCTTATAGTGTATTGTACATACATTGTCAAACATAATTATTACAAACATTCTCTAGTAAATTGTCAGCTATGTGTCAAAAATGTGATTCAATACACTGCTGATTATAACAACACTCTCTGCAACACCTACTCTACCTATATATAGTAAGCATTATCTTCTGTAGCATACAATACAAAATGTGTTGGTAATTTCAGACACCCAGATACCAAGGTGTCTGGTAAAATGGGCTCACGGTACCAGTTGTATTAGCTGACAAAGGCCACTATAGCTACAGTTCGCTCACTCCTGAAATGCACTCTCTTTTGAGGAAGAATGAAGATGTTGAAATGCTCGCATGATACCCATATGATAACGAGCAGATGATGTAACCTCTATCTGGTAGCCCAGCAGCTCTTCTATGTGGTTTAACAGTGCTGTAAAGTATTTGAGTAAATGTACTTTGCTGCTGTACTTTTTAAAATATATGTATAATATGTATAATTGTTTGGCTACTTTTTAGTTTTACTAGAAAGATATAAGCAACTATTAGTCTCTACTCAACTACATTTATGATTCACTGGAAGTACTTTTACTTAATTTTGAGGTGTACAATTTAAAAATAAACTTTTAGAAAATAAAACTTAACAAATCAACTGTTTTTGGCTTTAAGTGCTTTAATTTTCTATTCCCTGGTGGTCTAGTGGTTAGGATGCGGCGCTCTCACCGCTGCGGCCCGGGTTCGATTCCTGGTCAGGAAACCAACCCCAGCCACTCTCAGTGCCGGTCCCAAGCCCAGATAAATGGGGAGGGTTGCGTTAGGAAGGGCATCCAGCGTAAAAACATGCCAAATCAAACATGCGAATCATGAATACGGATGATCCCCTGTGGCGACCCATAATGGAAGAAGCCGAAAGAAAGAACAAGAATGAGTGGGATATAAGACTTGCTAAGCCATTACTAGCCGTTGCTAGCTAGTTATGAACCTAACAGACAGATAGATAGATAGATAGATAGATAGATAGATAGATAGATAGATAATGAATATGTGCAGCAGCTTTTGAGTATTGTATGTTATGAAGAGCGTTCAAGTCAAACTGGGGCTTTTAATTTTACACGTATAAAAATGTATGCTATCGTGGTGGAACTAAACCAATTAGTAAGTGGCTAGTGTGTCCTGTTATTAATAGGAGGTGCACATTAGGCAGGTCAGTCCAGAGACCTTTAATCAAGATGGCAGGCAACAGTGTTAGTGGGTGAATGGAACAGCATGTGGTCACGATGTTGCTTGTGAATGAAGGTTAAATTCACGGTTATGTACAGAAGACTTCAAGCACAGTATACTGATGAGATGCTCAGCCACAATAAGGCATTTAAAAAATGTGTAAACATTTCAAAGATGGCTGTCGGTGACGATCCCGGTTGTGGTGGGACCCTGTTGACGAAGTGATGCGGGTCTTCCTAGGATGGTTCAGGCATACTGACATATTTCCAGGCATTAGCTAAACGCTGGGATACGTGTATAAATGTACTGTGGCAAGGGAGTATGTCAAAAAACGATATTATATTTATATTTTATAAACTCAAAAGTCCCGGTTTGACTTGAATATCCCTTGTATAATAGGAAAATCTTATATTCTTTTTCTATATGTATGTACAGTATGTAGGTATTTATGTATGTATGTATAACTCCTTAAAGGAATTTTTTAAACTATCTAGTTGAAGAGCATTTTTAAAAATCTCAGTGTAGACAGAACACCAAAAAATAAAAAATAAAAATGGTGCCTTTTCCAATGCATTCAGATTAACCTGGACGTAAACTATGATGGACCTTGAGGTCATTTCTGAGCTTTTTTGTTTTTAAAGTCCCTTGTGACTATCTGTTTGTTTTGACCTGCACTTGTTTGATTCCCTTGTCTGCCTGTGCACTTCCCTTGACCTCTAAATATGATTTCTAGCCCTTAATAAACACCATGAGCTATAGACTTGCATCATCCACCCACATTATAGATTGTTTGTGTTCCTTTTCCAGGTCAGATTTGATCTATAAAAGATTTTGACACAAACATATCCAACATACATTGCGAGAATTACAGACAGATTGATCAGGTTTCGTTCTCCATCAGTCCAGCTTCTAATCCTCCAGTTCTGCCTGACCTTATCCAGTGATTAATAAAGCGGAACAGTTGTCGAGACTGGTCTGCTCCTCTGGGCCTCCTGTGGCACTTGGCCCCATTCATCATGGCAAAATGAACACCTCTCGGGCAAAATGGAGATCTCTTTCCTCGCTGTCCACGCAGATTACACTCTGGACACAATCTCTTGAGTCTGGGCTTTTTTCCTGATTGCCCTGCCTGAAGGAAGCTCCTTTAAGACATCCTTGGAGAGCAGCAAGAAAGAATTGATGGAAATGAAAAGGAAAAAGGTGCAAAAAAACCCCCAACCCATTAAATACCAGGATGAGGTGATGTGATTTTTTAGATCATTATCATAAAAGAATGAAAACCGCCTGTTACTTTTAAGACTTTTCAGATGTAATTAGGGTAAGTAACGTGGCAAAGCAAAAAGGTGAAAGCGCAGACGTGTCTACATTCAAATGCTGAGCAAATAGTTTGAAACGTCTTCAAATGAGAATGTAAATCTTTGCATGTGTCCATCAACAACACAGAAAGGTCACCACTACACACAGTCAGGGGGAGAGTGGAAAACATAACCAAACAGCCTGGACTGTAATTTATTTTTCCTTTCCATCTCTCATTGAACACATTTTATGTTTGTTTTTTAATACACCAGAGTTTCCACCTTTTACAGTGATGCTTGCTGTATTTGGGAAATGCCTGGTGTTCAAGTCTTCTCATGTGCAAAAATGAGATTTGCATAAAAACAGGAGGATGGAAACTTGACTACAGAAAGAGAAGGAATGCAAACAGAAAAAGAGAGAAAAAGAAAGAAGATTCTAAATATATATACTGTTATAATAAGCTCCACTCTTCTGGTAAATTGTTCCACTAGGTTTTGAAGCGTGGACATTAGTCCTCATTGGCTACACAATGGCTTAAATAACAGTCCGCATTCCTATTTACCTCAAATGTGTTGAATAGGGTTGAGGTCAGAACTCTTTAGCTGGAGATCTTCCACTCCAACCCATGTAAAGCATATCTTCATGGAGCTGGCTTTGTGCACAGGGGCATTTTCATTACATGCAGTTCATGATACTGCATCCTAAGACATTCTGTGCAAAACATTTTCTGGTTTAACAGTACAGAGAAGAACCACATGTCACTGGAAAAGTCAGCTTCAGCCCCAAAGTTCTTTAATTTTCCAAAACAGCATGTCCCAAAATGTTTTTTCATCATATATCATAAAAACCCAAGGACAGGGTTTGCTGATGTCAAACTGATAGTTGAATCTAGTGTGTGTGTGTGTGTGTGTGTGTGTGTGTGTGTGTGGTGTACGTGTATGGCTGGACGACGACGACACTAGGTAGTCGTAAAATGATTCCTCATTCCGTAAAATGATTCCTCAACATTATAAAGCTATGTAAAAAACATCACACAAAGATGTAGAAGAGTATGTATAAAAACTTTTTTAATGAATAAACCTAAAAAGTAACTGCACAAAGGCCACACTGCAGACAGGATTTGCATTTCACACGTCGGCAAATCTAATTAAATCGCCATGGCGAGTACGCTCTAAGTACAGCGCAACAACGATGCACTGAAAAGCAATCAAAAATTCATTTACAGAATGAAATCAGAACCGGATACAGAGTATCCCAGACATTGTTAAATATTTAAATTCTTGCTCATGTGTTGGTCACAGATCATGGAAAGAGGTGGTTGGCTTTATTTACCCATGTTAAAAATATTAATTAAAAGCTTCTTGCTTTTGTCGTTTTAATTTGCAGCATTATCATAATTGCCTGTATACAAACTTAATGAGAGAAAACTGGTAGTTTGGTGTGAAATCAGACTTTAAACACCCCCATATAACCAAAATAGAATAAAACCAAAATCTTGAGCTACTTGGGGGTCACCTCTAGTTCCTGCATTTCATCTAGCACATCCATTAAATCTCCATAAAATCTCATGAGAAATCAAGTAGACCGAAGGTACAATGTTCTTTATAAAACAAAAGAATTACCCAAAGCAACACAGAATTAAGTCAGAAGACTATAAACTTATGTTTTCTAAATATGACTGTAAGATAAAAATGATGTAAGTTCTCACTATATAACAGCCTGTGAATGAGTTTTTACAATAGAACTGATTTTGTATTAGAATTTAAACTTGGTGATATTACAATATAGTGTTATAGAAAAATGTAGATGTTGCATTTTATGAGGTAAATAATTTTTGCTAATTGAAAAGAAGATATTTGGGATTCAAATACACACCAATTAAATGCATTTCCACACTAACACACAACACTGCCACTCTTGGGCCCCTGAGCAAGGACCTTAACCCTCTGTGCTCCAGAGGTGCTGTCTCATGGCTGACCCCAGCTCCCTAACATTGCTGGCATATGTGAAGAAATAATAAAACTGTGTTGCAATGTTCTTATTGTAGTTTATACTTTAAGGAAACATCATATTCAAGAGTTACATTTTGACACATTGACAGTCTGCATGAAACCAAGAACAAAATAGTCTACATGTTTTTGCCAGACATTTTAAGGTCAATTGTACATACAAAAGAAGAAATAAACACATTTAACCTATTTAAAATGCAGAATTCAATAGTACTGTGGTATACACTGTTACAAGATTCTGGTGTTAATTTACATTCTGTCTCTCTATTAATATGAAAAAAAAACCCAATGTACAGGCCCCAATAAATGGCATTGCATTTTTACCTACTCATTACTAATATCAAGTTATTAAAAATAAAAAATTCCTAATGCAGGCCACAGAGTATTCTAGTTCAAACAAGCCCCTAATGTCATTTGGCATTTATTTTAACTGCAGCAGAGGGAGAAATGTTCACGTCAGCAGTGGGTGGAAGGTTGTGGATTTTGCCAGATCACATGGCACTGATTACATAGTGTGAAAAGACGCTGTGTATAAAATGAAATTTTAGTGCGTCCCACGCTGCCAACTAAGGCAGCCCCGCGGGTATCTTAAAACCCACAAACGTTCTGGGAGAAAATTGAAAGCGGTGCCATGGGATCTAGCAAAAGGTGATGCTGAAGGAAAATGGAAATGTGTAGGGAAACGTTCTAGATTTAATCTCTTTAAAAATAGAAAAAATATCATACCAGGTGACCAGTCATGTACTGCTTAAAGTCTTAATGATGTCATCTGTTTGGGGAAGAATATGCTTTGTGTAAGAGGTCTATTTATGGATACAGAAATGTGGGCTAATTTTTATTTGATGTCTTTATTACTGTGTCAATGTGTCAATCCATTGTTCAATTTTTCATCTATAGCATGAGCTTTTTCAGGCTTTGCTCTTGATGAACATATCAGCAACACACCATGAATGGGATACCAGTCCACTGCAGGGTGATATATACCCACACTTCCATATCTTGGTGCATAGCTTGGGTGGTGAAGAAACCTAGAACAATGTAAATTGATATGATTACACACTGACCAGGAATAATTCAAGACCACCGAAAAGGCATACCATTTTGGCCATTTGCCTAATAGTGTGTTGGTCCCCCGTTTGCTGCCAAAACAGTTTTGACCCATACAGCATTAACAGCATGAACTTCTTCAACAATTTGAGCTCATCTGTTGGATCGGACCACACGGCTTTCGCTTGCCACGTATATCAATGGGCCTCGGCCACCCATGACCCTGTCGCAGGTTCACCACTGTTCCTTCCATGGACCACTTTTGATAGATACTAACCACTGCAGACCAGGAACATCCCACAAAAGCTGTAGTTTTGGAAATGTTTTGACCCAGTCATCTAGACATCACAATCTGGCAAACTCAATCAAATCTTTACAATTTTTCTGTTTATAACACGTAAACTTTGAGTAAAAAATTTCACTTGCTGCCTAATAAATCCTCTCTCTAACAGGTGATGAAGAGATAATCAGTGATATTCACTTCACCGGTCATAATGTTATAATGTCTTAATTTCATGCCTGATCGGTCTCATGGGTCTTCAACTGGTGGTACTTCAGGGGGTCTGCTTATTATTGTTAAAATACAAATAATCTTTTGTTAAAAAAAAAAAAAAAAAAAAACATGGGTGAAAAGATCAAAGATTAATTATTTAATTAAAAATATATTATAATTATTACAATAAAGTTCTATTCAACTTAAACTTGATGGTTATGGAAATACATAATACTCTACCTTGTAGAAAAAATTAAAATGTATGAAACTGCAAATCTATTTAAATACAAGACAACTTTGAACAAATTAATGAATTGTGATTTTAATTGCCAAATATGTTTGTTATGATGCATAAATAAATTTTTTGTAAGACTAAAACATATAGGAAAATAAACAGACAATAATGCATGTACAACAAAAACAACATATCATTAATTGTCTTAACATAATGTAAATAGCGTAATATGATTGGTTTTTAATAATATCTTAAATAGCATCATCTTTGACACATTTTGTATCAGGGGGTCTCTGCCATATGTCTCATTCACCTAAGAAGTCCTTGACCTGAAAAGCATTGAAGACCCCTGGTGTATATTATATATTAGATACTGTATATAGTGATAGAGCTTTAATGTTATGCCAGGTTAATAATAATTATCAGCATCCACTTATAAAACAAACGCTCACATTGTTCGTGACTACCAGATGGTGCTGACTATTAGGAGGAATGAAGGGTACTTGTTTATTTTTTTAGACTTTCCCTTTAAAATTTTTTAGCATCAACCACATAATAGATGCTATAGTGTAATTAAGATTCCTAGCTACAAATTATGCAAAGTGTTTTGTGCTTCCATAAAAGAAAAAAGAATATGCCACAATGAAAAGCTTTAAGATGAGTCTCCAAACTCCAACTGGCTCCTAATTACTGTAATTCTAACATGACATTAAATCATTAAGCTCAAAGATGTTACCATAACAACAGTGATGTAATAAAAAGGAAGGCTAACATTTTTCATACCTAGTCTGGTTAATTTTCACCAAATCTTGGGCTTCTTCTCATGTCCAAACTTTGGCATCTCGCCCAGACTGGGGTTTCATTCTGGCTCCTGGGTTCCTTACCCACTGTGGAGCTTTTAAATTATGCTGAGCTGCCTACTCAACTTTCTGCTAAAGTGAGGCTTTTAATCCAACTTGGCCCTCTCACCAAGCTTATCCATCCTGAGTTTCTTGTATAACATTCATCATCAAAGTTCTAATCCAATCTGAGCGATATTTTCCAGTGTCTGGATTCTTACACCTAACATTGGACCTTGGGTTTCTTGCCAAATATAAGGGTCCTTACACAACTATAGATTTTTTTTTCCTAGCTTGAAGGTTCATCTTCATCAAACTTTGGTGTTTTTTCAAAGGTTGCTTGGGTTCTTACCTAGCGCTGTGGTTTCTCTCCAACCTAGAACTTGGTGGTATCAAAATGTTTCATGGCTAGGCTCTGTTTACAAGAAAGTACTTTATTTATCTATGTTTACACGATATCACCTTCAAAATAGTCCCCTTGGTGGCAGAAACGTCAAAACGCCGACTTTTGAGCTAGACCTTCATCTATGGAAAGAGAGTGAAATCCAAAATCTGGCAAGTGGGGTGGGTGCGGAATGGTTTCCACATTTTCAGGGGTTGAGCTTGTTAAAGGTTTTCCTGATCCCATGTCATGTTCTTCCGCTTTTGAACCACGCAGAACTCACAACCCCCTCACACGCCAAATGTCAAACGTATCTCATGTAAAACGTCTCTGTGGCAGATTTTTGCAGTTTCATGCAGAATTTCACATTTGCCCTTTGTTCTTACTGTCCATGATGAAATCGCAAACGTGGTAATGCATGTGCTCAGAAGAGCAGCATTTAGTACCATTAGTCCTTGAAACCTTTTGATACCACCTCGTAACTCAAGGCTTTTTACCCAAACGGCAGTTCATAGCCAACCAGAGGCTTCTGTCCAACACAGAGGATCTTTATCCAAAACTTCTTAAAAAATGTAAAACTAAATTTTTGGTTTGCTTTCTACTCAGGACATTATGTCCAACATTGCCCTTTTTGTTTAAAGAAGATTAAAATGGATATTACAATTACTTTAGGCAAAAAACTAGGTACTCAATTGTGTATATTGAGTATACACAAGCTCTGGCTTTTTAATGCTATGCATTTATCATTGGACTTTTTTAAGCCTGTTGTTGTTTTGGAATCTGTGAAAGCTGATGAAACGACACCACCATACAGGCAGACCAACAATGCCAAAGACAACCTGTGCAACACATACCTGTACTCGCATGCCAGCCAGAAACTCATAGGCTACATGGTGAGCTGCGGGTTGTGTCGCAGATAGAATCTTGAACATGAATGAAAATATTCCTGACAATAAATAATACTTGAACTGTGGGAAAACAACTTGATCTGCTGAGTCGTATTTCTGTGTGAGAGACAGTGTGTGTTTGTGTTTAACTGATTTTGCTGTGTGTACTGATGAGATTATTATTGGTTCCTGGCAGATCGCTGTAATTTGATGTTGCATTTTTATGATGTAATTAAATCTAGCCGATTAAACAGAAGACATTCGGGTTTCAAATATACACCATTTAAACAAATAACCACACAATTCTGAACATGGCAGCATGACTGAATATTTCTACACTTTTTATTTCTTGTATATTGGATTACAGGAAGTGATACCTTATTGATTAAGGTGCCGGGTGCCTGATCGGAAGGTTGGAGGTTCAAGCCCCAGTATTGCCAAGCTGCGATTATTGGGCCCTTGAGCAAGGCCCTTAACCCTCTATGCTCCAGAGGGTCTGTATCATTGCAGACCCCGGCTTGCTGGGAAACTCAACAGAAGAATTTAATTGTGCTGCAATCTTCTTATTTAGTGTATACTTTAGCATAACATATATAAGAATCTCACTGTTTCCTTTCTTCGTTTTTACACTTTGACAGTCTGCATGGTAGCATGAACAAAATAGTCAACGTGTTTTTGCCGGACATTTCAAGGTCAGCATTCTGCGGAGTTTGTTTGTGCTTAGCTCACCGCATGTGTCTGCACTTTCAGTCTGGGGGAAAAAAAAAAGCATTGAGCAAATCAAGTGCCGGGGAGTGCAAAATCTTTTTTTCTGCTGGAAAAAAAAGTGTGAATTCTAGTGTGTGTGTGTGTGTGTGTGTGTGTGTGTGTGTGTGTGTGTGTGTGTGTGAGAGACAGAGACAATCATTATTTCACTGAACAACTGTACACGCTGGGTATACACTGAGCACACATTCCCATTTATTATTACTGTATTTAGTTTATTTATTTGATCCTATTGTACATAATTATTGTACCCCTATCATTTTAATTATAACTACCTTGCATTTTGTTATTTATTTAATTTTATTTGATTCAATTATATTTTGATTGAATATAATTTTATTTTATTAATTTCTATTCTTACATTTTATTTATTTTTATATTTTATTAATGTATTACACATTTTTTTACCCAATAATATGTATTATATTTAATTAAAAACATAAATTGTACCTAATTTACAGGATTGGGATCAACAGAGTGATGAGAAAAGTGGGCAGGAGTACAAAGAGATGCGGCAGCAGGTTAAGAGGGATGTGGCGAAAGCTAAGGAAAAGGCATATGAGGAGCTGTATGAGAGGTTGGACACTAAGGAAGGAGAAAAGGATTTGTACCGATTGTCCAGGCAGAGGGACCGAGCTGGAAAGGATGTGCTGCAAGTTAGAGCAATAAAGGATGGAGATGGAAATGTGTTGACTGGTGAGGAGAATGTGTTGAGAAGATGGAGGGAGTTTTCTGAGCAGCTGACGAATGAGGAAAATGAGAGAGAGAGAGAAGGTTGGATGGTGCAGACCTGCAGTAACTACAGGTAAATAAAGTTGATCAGTCACACCATGAAGTTATGGTAAAGAGTAGTGGAAGCCAGACTGAGAGAAGAGGTGACCATCTGTGAGCAACAGTGTGGTTTCCTGCTGAGGAAGAGCACCACAGACGTCTTATTTGCTTTGAGAATGTTGATGGAGAAGTATAGAGAAGGTCAGAAGGAGTTGCATTGTGAGTTTGTGGATTTAGAGAAAGTGTGTGACAGGGGGGAGAGAGGAGTTGTGGTATTGTATGAGAAAGTCATGTGTGTCAGAGAAGTATGTGAGGGTGGTGCAGGACATGTATCATGACAGTGTGACAGCAGTGAAGTGGGCAGTAGGAACGACAGACTGATTTAAGGTGGAGGTTGGACTGCATCAAGGATCGGCTCTAAACCCTTTCCTGTTTTGCAGTGGTGATGGACAGGTTGATAGACAAGGTCAGACAGGAGTCTCCATAGACTATGATGTTTGCGGATGATATTGTGATTTGTGGTGAGAGTAGTGAGCAGGTTGAGAATAGCTTGGAAAGAAGGAGGCACGTGCTGGAGAGAAGGGGAGTGAAAGTCAGTAGGAGTAAGACAGAGTACATGTGTGTGAATGAGAGGGAGGACAGTGGAGTGGTGCGGTTGCAGGGAGGTAAGGTGAAGAAGGTGGAGGGGTTCGGGTACCTGGGGTCAACAGTGCAAAGTAATGGAGAGTGTGTTAGAGAAGTGAAGAAAAGAGTGCAGGCAGGGTGGAGTGGGTGGAGAAGAGTGATAGCAGGAGTGATTTGTGATAGAAGAATCTGCAAGAATAAAAGGGAAAGTCTATAGGTCTGTGGTGAGACCTGCGATGTTGTATAGTTTAGAGACAGTGGCATTGAGTAAAAGACAGGAGGTGAAGCTGGATGTAGCAGAGCTGAAGATGTTGAGGTTTTCGTTGGGAGTGTGACGATGGACAGGATTAGAAACTTGTTTATTAGCGGGTCTGATATCTCAGGCTAAAATCCTCTTTCAGGATTTCAGCCTGAAAAAGGTCAAGGGTCATACCTCATTACTGCCAGTCTTGTTATTATCATTGAGTGTATAAATTAGTGAGCAGACCAGGAAATACTCTTTGCTCTCTTCTGTGTTCCACCCGAGAAGATAATTAAATCTCTCAGGTCTCCCTACTACATCCCCAAGAGTGGAAGAATGATTAAAGATATCCTTGCACGCACGCACACACACACACACACACACACACACACACACACACACACACACACACACACACACACACACTCCCAGGCTTGAGACTGCAGAGAAAACCTCCCATGTTATCAAATACTCACTGACAAATGTTTAAAAAAGGGTCATGTTCAGCATGTTTGCGAGTGGCGTCCACATTAACATTAGCATTTACAAATCGTTTTCTTTTTTTTTTCTGACGCCTTTTAGTTGTCACACCACTGACATTTCATGAAGCTTTTACTTAGCAATTTATCAAGACATCAAAGGTAAATGTTTCCAGTGGTTTACATTCTCTCTCTCTCTCTCTCTCTCTCTCTCTCTCTCTCTCTTATTGTTGAGATACACTTACTCCTGGAGTACCAGTGATTCTGTCCCCTTCCACTTTCCAGACCTGGAAGTACTTTTTTCAATTGGAGACCACTTACTGTATCTACGGATGGTTCTACATGAAGAGCCTAAAGCTCCATGAAGTTACTGAGCAACGTTATGGATAGATTTGGATTGGAATTAATATCAACAGCCTGCTACCATGGCTCAGGACCACGGGTTGAATGAACAGTGCTGCATTTAATCTCTAAACAGTACACCTCAACATTGGTGGCACTGTAATGAATGGACATTCACAGGCCACCCAGATAAAGATGGGGTTCCCTTTGGAGCCTGGTTCCTTTCAAGGTTTCATCCTCATGCCATCTCAGGTAGTTTTTTTCTTGCCTCTGGCTTATTCATTAAGGACAAAATTATAAGGAACACACTTATAGGCAATAAATGTACGCATTCTATTATATAACCTTATAACCTTGTTATCTCTGTGCAGCTGCTTTGGGATAACGTGGACTGTTAAAAGCACTCTACGAATAAAAATGAATTAAATAAATTGAATTTGCCATGACTGCATTTGCCAATTGTTTTTGCATTCACATCCATAAGTAAATAGTTGGTAACTTTAACAGGTGATGGAATTGTAATGAATGGATTTTCTGTGTCACCCAGATGAGGACGTGTCTGGTTCTTCTCAAGGTTACTTCCTAATCTTTTTCTTTGAAACAGTGGCTATTGATAAAAGATTTGTTGTTATATAAATTTAATTGAATCAAATTTTGTGTAAGCGCTAGTTACATGCTAACTTAACTAAACCTAATAATAAGCTAGTTTCTACTTAGCATTTTACATTTCATGCAGGTACACAAACACATTACATATCGGCACACAATTATGAAAGAACTCCTACAGAGCAATCTAAAAAAAATCAGTGCACACACTGGTGTTACTCTTATCACAACAGTGTTTTATTTTTGTAGCTGACCAACGCAGTCAAAAAGGAGACTTTTCTTCCTGCCTGGCGGCTCTACCCTCAGGATTCTTCTACCAATATACCCCATGTTCCTCCTCTGCACATGACCGAACCATCTCAATCAAAACTCACTCACCCTGTCTCCAAAACAACCAACCTATGCACTCCCTGTAATGAACTCATTTCTAATCCTGTCCATCCTCGACACTTCCGATGAAAATTGCAGCATCTTCAACTCTGCTATCTCCAGCGCCACCTCCTGTCATTTGTCTCCTATTATTTTGTCAGTGCAACTCCATCTCCTGTCTTTATGTCAATGCGTATGCAATTGTAATTCTTCTCCCATTAGGGGTCACCACAGTGGATCATCCGTCTCCATACCCCCCTGTCCTCTACATCTGCCTCTTTCAAACCAACTACCTGCATGTCTTCCCTCATCCATAAACCTCCTCCTTGGTCTTCCTCTTTTTCTCCTTCCTGGTGGCTCCATCCTCAGTATTCTCCTACTGATATACCCTATGTCCCTCCTCTGCACATGACCAAACCATCTCAATCTCACCTCCCCCACCTTGTCTCCAAAACGTCCTACCTCTAATAAACTCGTTTCTAATCCAGTCCATCGTCATCACTCCCAACGAAAACCTCCACATTTTATACACTTGTAGTTACATAGATAATTTAAGGAATGAACATTATGGAGCAGAACTGCATGATGATGATGATTATGATGATGATGACGACAGGCAACTTTTCATATATGTAAAAGCACAGAAAGTTCTATATTTACTCTATATGGCAGACCCCCTTATGCAGAGCAACTTACATTTATCTCATTCATAGAACTGAGCAGCTTTGGGGATGAGGGCTTTGCTCAGAGGCCCAGGAGTAGCAACTTGGTGTGGTTGGGATTTGAACTCATAACCTTTGGATACAAAGTCCAATGCCATTACCACTAAGCTACCACCTCCCCAGTTTTTATGATCTGAGACGAGCCCTTATGCCTTGGTGACCTTCTGGCTTTCTCCTTTAGTCATTCTGTCATGGTTAGTCTTGCCAGAGCCCTTGCTTGTATCCTGCTCACAATTTACTTCCTTTTAAACAGATATAGGACAGGAACACAGCTAATAAACTAAAAGCTCTCTCTCTCTCTCTCTCTCTCTCTCTCTCTCTCTCTCACACACACACACACACACACACACACACACACACACACACACACACACACACACACACAAACGCTTTCATTCTTGTTCTCTGTCAGGATTTACAGGTTATTCCAGGCATCTGATAAGACACCAGTACCAGAACAATGCCAGGCTCATCTTCATGCTTCTTTTTGAGCTTCAATCACTCGCTGTTGCTGATGACAACCCCAATACAGATACCCGAATTGTTATGAATGGTCCCACTAGATAGTTTAATAGCTAAGGCATCAAGGAAAAAAATTGTCTCAATAAACTTTCCAGTGGCATTGACCAAAAGAGTTAAGGGTGCTGTGATTTTTTTTCTTTGGGAGTGATTAGGATTGCAAGAGGTAGGACAGGAGATTGAGATAGTTTGGTCACGTGCAGCGGTGGGACATGGGGTATATGGTTAGAAGAATGCTGAGGATGAAACAGCCAAAAAGGAGGAAAAAAGGAAGGCCAAAGAAGAGAAGAAGAAGAAGAAAACTTTGCAGTGTTCACTTTAATTCAGATCATTTAGATCATTTTAAAATGTGCTACTATAATTACAAGAGACCCCAATGTTAAAATAATTTACTTATGACAGGCACTTATGACATAAAAATCTGGTTTCCTTCAAAGTTTCTTCCACATGTCACACTATGAAGATTTTCCTCACCGTGCTACCTTTGACATGCTCTTTAGGGACTTACATCTAGCTTCAAACAAATTTCTGTCTGTCAGGTGGAACTGTAACTCGGACTCCATTTCCCAGCAAAGACCGTGACCTTCAAACATGGCCGCCATATCCTCCATTTCCCACAGTGTACATTGATTGCAATTACTTATCACACAGTTACTGATTGAGCACACTTGTGCTCAATTGCACACACACACACACACACACACACACACACACACACACACACACACACACACATTATGTTGCGAGGTATACCCCTTTGTCTTTGTCATATTTGACCCCTGTAATTGACCTGTTTCGTATCGTCTTGCCTAATTTAGCATTTCATGTTTGAACCTGTCCCCTTTTATTCGATTTTCACACACACACACACACACACATTATAAAAGAGACTCATTATGTTGCGAGGTATACCCCTTTGTCTTTGTCATATTTGACCCCTGTAATTGACCTGTTTCGTATCGTCTTGCCTAATTTAGCATTTCATGTTTGAACCTGTCTCCTTTTATTCGATTTTGAACCTGTCTTATCATTTTTATTGTGCATCAGCTTTTCATTAAAGCTGCCCAAACTTGCATTTGCCTCTTTTGAACTCTTAAACACTCACTGATAGTCATATCAGTGTCATATCAGTTCACCAAGGAACCACAAAAAAACAGCCTGCTTTTTAAAGCCTTGGTTCTCTCCTACTCCTTCTGTACATGCAAATAAACATCTCCTCATAGGAAATGACCATGTCCACAGGTACGCACAGTTTTTTAATCATTCAATTTATCACTTTGAAAAACAATCTGTTCAATTCTGAAGAAAGCCTCTACATCACCCCAACACAATATGACAAGACATATGGTTCAATCCTTATCTAACTGGACATCATCGGGTTCATGTGCTAATGAATTCTATATACGCTATAGTGCTTGATATGACCCTTAGGGAACTGTGTGGTATTTAGCTCCCTTTATTCCTACTACCTACAGTATGTAAGGGCACTTCTCAGGGCAGGAGGTAATGGATCACATCATAAGGATATGACACGGGTCAATAGTAGACGATAAAAGAAGAATAAATAAACTTTGGTGTTCATGACACTCATGTCCACCCCACGAGGAATCTGCACCATCTAGAGATCTACCAGGTCCATTTGAATGCACTTCATAAAGATTTTAGACACTGGACTTTTGAGGATAAACAACATTTTGATCAATACTCAAAATAACATTGTTCATATGCTGTTTCGCCATCATTTTTTTTTAACAATGCATAGAGGTGAATCTATAAAGATCTCAGATGTTAAACTAATTTATGAGTTGCTCAGGAGCTCCTGGTTCCACAACTCCAACTGACTGTATAAGACTGTAGAAAGAACATTAATCATAATCACACACTCCAGTACTCATGATATTTTTCACACTCCGGTGTTTGAATGATTTATAATTACAGTCTTGGTGTCACAGAATGAGGATGGGTTCCTTTTTTGAGTCTGGTTCCTCTTAAAGCTTCTTCCTATCTGATGGATTTTTTCCTCTTGCTTTAGTCGCCCCCGGCTTGCCCATCAGTGATAAATACACATATTCAAATATAAGTACATTTTGTTCTACAATTCTTACATTCTGTAAAGCTGTTTTAAGACAATGTCCATTGTGTAATGAATGGAATTCTCCTTGTGTACTGGTCCAATATAAAAAAACCCGCACGCTACTCACTATAGTCTTTATGTTATGCACTTTATGTCCAACAGGGAAAGATTTTGTGATTGAGTGAAAGGGAAAGAAGAGAGGCTTGGGTTCAAAGCTCAGGCCTTGCTGCAATGTGAGAAGCACTGCTGGTATTTTTAGAGTGGATTTAACTTCCCCGGCTCAGCCCCAAGCGTGGGAGCTTCTCTGCCCTCTCCTTCATTCTTTTTTCCCCCCTCCCCATCCTTCCCTCCCCTCGTCCTCTATTGCACAGTCATCCCTTTGCAGGCTACGAGTAAATTACCGATTCCAAAGAGCATTTTTTCCCTGCACACAAGGCCTAAAATCTAAATTTCAAAGCTGCCCCAGGGCATGAGCGCTTGATTTAAAGGCTGCAGGTGTGCCCTCCGCTGACATCACACTCCATTACTGGCAAAGAAAACAGACACCAGTTAATCTCTAGAGGCCCCTTTTTAACCAAATCAGTCCGAATGATATGTAGGCTTGCTCGTAATGCGTCAGAGAACAGGAGCCTTCACCTTATATTCTACAACCACATCTAAAAAATTTAAACAGTTTTCATAATACACTGCATTTGGTGTATGAATCATTATTTCAATGCCTATAAAGTGAATTTACTGAAGGATAAGTTAATCCAATCAGACCCTTTCGGATATAATAATCTATTTTTCTCATACCCCACATTAAAGTATAGAGTCTGGGGACCACCAGGGGCTCATCAAGCTTGATTAGGGGATCTGTGATTATTTTTCATTTAGATACAGTAATGGAAAACAAACCTACCATTATCGAAGTTGTTTCATGTATTATTGCATTCTTGTTTGACTCACAGTTTGTTCCCTGAAGCAAATCAGATTACTTGACATCCTGCTACCTCTTAGTTCTCATCTGACCCAGTACGACTTAATACAAATACACACCTGCATTTAGCCAATCGCATAATTTTATCAACGAGACGATTGTTGCTGCCGATGTTGTTATACTTATTGTTGAAAGATTTATGATCACACTCTTGATGTCACCCGAATGAGGATGGTTCCCCTTTTGAGTCTGGTTCCTCTCAAGGTTTCTTCCTCATAACATCTCCCCAAGGGAGTTTTTCCTTGCCACAGTCACCACGGCTGCTCATCAGGGATAAATACACACCATTCACCTTAACTGTTGATTTCTGTAAAGCTGCTTTGAGACAATGTCTGTTGTGAAAAGTGCTATAGAGATAAACTTGACTTGACTTATTGCATGCACACTATACAACATTGTATTGCGCAAAACATTTCCCATACAACAATGTTTCTTTGACTTGTGTTCACTGGACAGTATTTTTCGTTATTCAGCATATTGCTCGATCTTTTTCTTTATTGTTCTCCATTTGTCCCACACTGTTGTGCATTTACACTTTATGCAGTCGTGTGTACTGGTATGTGCTGCACCATGGTCTTGGAGAAACGATTATTTTGTTCAAACGTGTTAAAGGAATAAATAACAAATAAAAAATCCCTTCGACTTGACTTCTGAAGCCTATGCAGTTTACTATAATAGATTTTTATTTAACACCTAGGCCTAGGTGTCCTATCTGAATGAGTCCTCCTCTTAATACCAGAAACCATCAATATTATACAGAAACATAGTATAACCGAGTGCTGCAGGTGGGTGTCTCCTACAGCGAGAATGAATGTCATTACTAAAACAGGAAACCCAATGAATCTCCTTTCACTGTAGCCACAGCTGCACTGCCCATTTAAATCATCTCTAACAGAAGCATCAATATGAACCTCATATAACGACCCCTGGGTTTCGCCTGCATTTTAAAATGAAAGCATATTTTCCTTTTTAAACAAATTCTTTGGGAAATAAATTGCAAAAGTATAGACTTTTAATGAAAAAGCTTATCAACTGTTTTGACCGACTTTTTCTCAACAATGTTCAGCTTTTCTTAAAAAAGTCTGTCTTGTAAACAAAATCAATTTCCTCTCCCATGGCATTAATTGTGAAATGAAAAAAAAACAGCTATTAAATCGCCTTGAAATTATCTGAGCATGTGCAGTTTGCTACATGTATGATTTGCAAACTAGTGTTTCTCTGACCATTCAATCAAAGGACATAAAAATGCAGATGTTTAAATTAAGTCTGCTAGATGGCCCTGGTGTTACCAACTCAAAATCTGAGTGGTTAAAGCAACAGCTTCATTCTCATGTACATGTTGTATGCAATCATGTAAGAAGAAAAAAGCTACATTTTGGATATTGTAGTGCACTGTATAGTGTGTTGAAGAAATGTCTACACACTCAGTAGTTGTTTATGTAAAAGTAAGCAAAGTAAACTACATAATTCTCGTTACAGAAGATATAAATGGCGCATATGCCAGCTATTGATGGAAGCCTAAAAAAAAAATTTATCAATTGTGATAATTAAGATTAATGTCATTGCTGTCATGGTCTCAAATAGAGAGTGGGGAGGTTTGGGACACAGCCATATCCTCCTGTGGGTTCAATAATAAAAAAAAAATGAAAACTAGGCATCAATATCAAATACATGTACAAGTAAATGTGCTTTTATTGGGCTGTCAGATGGTAATGACATGCTCTCAGATTGAAGCTAGTGTTGTAAGGATGAGTGACGGCAGCACTTACGGATGTGCATGTCGACCTGACTTGCTCCTGTGAATAAAGTGAAAATGAGTTTTTGTGTGAACGTTAGTTCTGCATTTTCCACTCTTATTCCCTTACAACAGGTCACAAATAAATCACTGTTAATCTCTAATTTATCTAATGACTTTTTAAAAAACTGAGTGTGGTTCAGGTCTGAGTAGATTGTCATTGACATCATTGTTCTAATTCCCAAAAGGGCATTCTTTATAGTTACACTTACAAAAAATTAAAAACTATACTGTAACGAATAGAGTTTATGTGGCACACAGAGAGACAATGAGTGGAAAAAACACTGATTTGATATCTATCTATCTATCTATCTATCTATCTATCTATCTATCTATCTATCTATCTATCTATCTGTCTGTCTGTCTGTCTGTCTGTCTGTCTGTCTATCTATCTATCTATCTATCTATCTTAAAAAATAGTAAATCAATCAACTAATTAATCAACAAACTGACTAACAAACTAATTAATTTCCAATCAACAAATTGAACAAATAAATGAATGTATCAGAGTATGAATTTAGCAATTAACCAATCAGCCAACCAAACAAACAATAAAAAATTATTCAGATACATCGAGTTTTATTACATGTGTTTAGGTGCCTATGATTGGTGAAGTTTATATAGTAATGTGAACCATAGATTTTTCTTTTAAATATTGTAATATGATTGGACAGAGAAACGTCTGATGTTGATTATATTTGTTTGTATTAATATTTCCTGCTCAGACCACCAGGTGTCCAAAAATTTATTCAAGAAATAAACGATTTACAGTGATTTAAGTCTCCTAGGTTCCCTGGCGGTCTAGTAGTTAGGATGCGGCGCTTTCACCGCCGTGGTCCAGGATCGATCAGGGAACCAACCCCAGCCATTAGGGTTGCACAAGCCCTCTTAGTGCCGGTCCCAAGCCCGGATAAATGGGGAGGGTTGCGTTAGGAAAGGGAATTCCTCGTAAAAACATGCCAAATCGAACAGGGGGATTATAAATATGAATTCCCGCTGTGGCGCCCCCTATTGGGAGAAGCCGAAAGAAAGTTACAGCAGATACGTCTCCTGGACATGTAATTAGTTTATATGGGCATCATGATCCAATGAATGAGAATTTGTTTATTTTTTTGTTTGTTTCTAAGCTGTGATTTAAATTCTATGAATTTCGCTGTTGAGTTGAGCTTTTGTTTGTGTGTATGTGTGTGTGTGTTTTAATTATATATGTTGTATAGCAGCTGTATATTCATCATTCTCAGACACGGTGGTTGCCCAACATTCATCACACCACATATTTATGACATTGCATTCATCATCACATCATAGTTGTGTGTGTGTGTGTGTGTGTGTGTGTGTATTCAACTATGTTTCCCCATTTACTTCCCATTTTATTCTGAGCTACCTCTGACCTTGCATCTTCATGAATATTTCATAACCACTCGACTGTGTTTCCCAAATACGCCGGCAGTCATTTCCGAAAAAAAAAGACAAAAAAAAGAAAATAAATAGACCTGGTCGATGTTGATGTAATAATTCAGCCTTTCTGCTCAAACAGTTCACAATAAATAAGCATCTGGTTACATCAGGCTTTTGTTTGTTTTGTTTTTTTTTACAAGTAAAATACATAAAAATTTGACCACCTCTTTTTTTTTTTATTCTCATTTATTGCTCATAGACATGAGTTTTCCTTTTTGACCAACAGGTGTTCACAGCTGGATTTACCTACCAGGAAATTCCTCAAATCTGAAGTTTATTAGATCCAGGTTGGATGGCAGAACGTTAACTAAGAGTTTTAATAGTACCTCATAGCTTCATGGCCCTGGTTTCAATCCTGATTTGGGGTTTGTTTTTTTGTTTGGTTTTTGTCTTTATATCAGGCATTCTCTGCTGGTTTAAACTTAGAACCACTGATTATTTTAGTGTAGTCAGTGTGCAGATTGTACAGCAGTACAGATTTACTCTCAGATACAGATTTTCCTCTGAAAAATAACTCACCATACAGCCATTATTGTCAAAACAACTGGCAACAAGAGTGAGTGATAACAGCTGTTTGTTGCTTAATCATATGAAGACACGTGTCCTATTCATCATCTTCATGTTTTTTTCTGCTTGACAGGACTATACACATTTGTGTATAGTCCTTGTTTTGAGGGAAACATGGAGTCCAACATGTCATGTAGCATTGTGAAGCATAACATGATGCCCTCCCTTCAGAAACTGACGTTTTCCAACATGAAAACACCCCAAACACACTGCCAAGATGACAACTTGCTTGCTGAAGTTGAAGGTGATGGAGTGGCCATGTATATCTCCAGACCTGAACACTATTGAGCACCTGTGGGGCATCCTCCAAGAAGAATGTGGAGAAGCACCATGTGTTTAAAATCCAGCAGCTCTATGATGTCATTATTGAGAAGTTGAAGAGGATCCCAGCAACAATCTGTGCAGCTCTGGTGAACGCCATGCCCAGAAAAAAAGATAAAGGCAGTGCTATATAACAATGGTGCTCACACAAGATATTGACACAGTTTTGACATTTTCACGTAATACACAGTAATGGCTGTATGTTGCGTTGTTTTCAGAGGACAGTAAATCTGTATTGATATCCGATCTGCACATTGACTACACTAAAATATATCCAAGTTTAATTTCTAGAGTATTGTCCCTTGAGAGGATATACTGGAATGGTTGCTGAAATGTGAGGGGTGTACTTACTTTTGTGAGATACAGAACTGCATATTCCTGTCTTGCACCTAGTGTAAATGGATAGGCTTTGAGCCCATCATAACTCCAAATGATTCAAAACAGTTATCAAAAGTAAGTGAATGAATAAATGAAAAAAAAATTCTCTACATTTGATTAAGTCTCAGAGCTTCACACTACAATTTGTCCTTTTTCCAATGTGAAGTTCTTTGTAAAGTCCATTGTGAAGCCACAGATTTATTCCTTATATCCCTATCTTTATCATTTCCTGTATAAAAAAAGCACCATCCTTTGTGTATGAAATATGCTATACAAGTACAATTGCTTTGGTATTTGACTGAAGCATTGTAAGAGCCAGATTAGATAACAAAATACAGCCCAGATGATTCACAAGGTGTGGTGTAGATCTGTGCGGAGTCCACTTCTCAAGTGTAAATCAGCTCGAATATCTTCTGCATCTGCCTCATTTTTCCTTTCCAACCTTCACAGCGCTGAGCAAACTCCTAGAGGTTGTTTACTGAGTTGATCTTATCGTTAGATGTAGAGGAGAAATATATAAATGTCCCTGAGGTTTATTTTTTCTTGAGTGCTATATTACTAATCAAGTTCTTCTCAGCACCAAACAACATAGTGTCCATCCATACAGGCCATTGTACATGCTTATTATTAAATCAGCTGTTATGTTGTGATCATGCAATCGTCTCTGCATGATAGATCAGGGGTCACCAAATGTTTTTCTGTGAGGGGCACAAAATTGTTTCTTTCTTTAGTGGGGGCCTGGTCGGTCTGTAACCGAAAATGACGTGGGCCTGAGTGATTAACAGTATTATTGTGGAAATTTTATTATGATTTAAAATGTATTTAAAATGCATTAAATGCTAAATTAGTTTATTTTTTTATGCACTGTACAGACAAATTATCATATATACAGTAGCCTATTAAAAGAGCATTATTTCTATCATCATGACTTTTTTTTATATTAATTGCGATTGAAATCAAAATGTGGTTGTTGGGTCGATCTAATAAATAATTAGTTAATAACTAGACTGGATAACATCCGATACCGATATTTAGGGTGGATCATGTTTGCCGATAACCAATTAATTAACCGATAATTTTTGAAATGGATACTGAATAAAATAGTACTGAACATTATTACAACCCAACCCCCCCC
>MU562658.1:3436986-3492768 GCA_024362625.1 Silurus asotus
CCCCCGATCGTGAAAATGTGCTACATAAATATTTATTTATTGATTGTAAAAAGAATTCTGTAAATAATCAGTTATAAATAATAAAAATCCACCCAACTATCAGTGCTGAGCTCAAAAGCCAATCTTTATTAGCAAATACAGATATGATAAAAGTAAAACATATTGTATATTTTAAACTACATTTGTAAAATATGTCTCATTTGTTCAGAGGACCGTTTCGAGGTAGATCCTTAGTTTGGCCACCAATGTGTTACATGCTCAATATTTTTCCATCAGATCCTTTCATTCCTACTTACTATTCCTTTATTTGCTGAAAATTCATGCACTAGTCAGCCACCTTTACTGGTGTCTTAATTGTCCCTGCAAAAATTGTCCAACCTGCTCACTTTTATCTAGACTGGTCCACTGGTCTTCTTTCTATCCTTCTATCTGAACTAATCTACTTACCTGCTCACTATCCCTCCATCAACCCCTTTCTACTGGTTTCCTCTCCCTCCACATACTGTATACCCTGCATTGAATGGCAATCACTTCCTCTAAATTCATATTCAGCCTTTTCTTTTTTTATGTATCCACCCAATTCTTACAGCCCAATCGCTCTCCCCATCCATCCATCCATCCAACCATCCATGTTCCACTCTCCACTACATGCTTACTAGACCTCTATCTTCCTCTACTTGCTATCTAACTTTCTATATACCCCTTGTTCATCTTCCAAGCCATTCCGCTCTACAGGAATACCTCCATCTTCTTATCTCAGCCACTGTCCAACCACCTCTACAGGGTCTGCTTAGTATTCATCCATCCAAGCTACTGTACTAGTCTTCTACATTAGTCTAACCCTCATTTCATCCTCATCGTGCAGCTTACCCTTCTGTCCATATCTATCTTCTCTATACGTCTCTATCCTCTCTATCCTATCTTTCCTTCAGCCTACTCACTAACTATTCCTCTTGTTTCAAGAAATAAATATCTTTCCATTCATGCTTATCTGCCAGATCACTGTCTACTTGTCATTCTTGTGTCAGCTCCCTATCCATCCATACAGCCTTCTCTACCTGCCTTCTCACTATTCTGACATTTTCTTTTCTAACCTTCTTGCTTACTCAATTTCTTCAATCATTTGCCCCTTCAGTTTTCATAATCTTTCAGTCCATCCTCATTTACCTGCTTCCTGTTGCTCATTCCATTTATCTTCAGATAATTGGCCTTTAAACTATTGGCTTTATTACTATCCATCCATCCATCCATCCATTCATTCATTCATTCATTCATTCATTCATTCATTCATTCATTCATTCATTCATTTATTCATTCTTACATTCATTCATTAAACCGTCCAGTCTCTGACCAATGTCCAATCTCTTTTAAATCTTTATCTACCAGATTGCTCATTATACATTTGTCCATCCTATTTTTCCAGCCTTCCCCCATCCATCTAGTCACCTCCATAAGTGTTTTTTTCTATTGCTTTTATGCTTTTTATTTACCTCTGTTATCCTCAGTGGTGCAATTACTAAAATATTAAAACTCCTCTATCTGCTCATCTTCTATCCATCCATGTATCCGTATCCATCCATCCATCCATCCATCCATCCATCCATCCATCCATCCATCCATCCATCAATCCATCCATCCATCCATCCATCAATCCATCCATCCATCCATACATCCAGCCATCCATACATCCATCCATCCATCCATCCATCCATCCTCCAATACTGTCCCTCTATCCTATTACTGTCCTTGTCATCTGTTACTTTTTACTATCTATATATTTTTCCATTGTATTCATTCACTGTTATGACTCAAAGCACATTTTGGAATTCATTCATTCGAATCACTTAAAAGAAAGCAGAGAAAGCTTTTATACAACTCTACATCTCTGGTGTAAAAAAAAAAGACAAAACAGAAGGAGAAAAAAATGCTGTTCTTTATTCTCCCTCATCAATTTCCATCTATTCCACTCCTTTTTCTTGTATTTACAGAGAAACCCTAGTATGTATCCTGCATTGCTTTTCAAGCAATTGTGCTCAGACATCTGTGATGCATTGCTGTAAACAAAAAACCTGGGAAGACAATGCAAGGACAAGCAGCTGCTTTGACCTCCAGGAGCTGAGGGCAAACACTAATTATAGCAGAAATAAATCAATGAACTAATCAATAAATCAATCAAACAAAGAATACATTAATCAATAGTTAGGTGTGGATATGTATGCATTTACTGTTTTTTAGAATATGAAGCATCTTTATTTGTATGTATGTTGAAATATAATATATATTTTTTATGCTTTTTGATGTTTTCCGATTTATTTTAATTGTATTATTTTTAGTTTGTTTTACTGGTTTTTACTGTATAGTGAAACTAAGGTCATATGGACAATATAACTAACTAGCTAACTAACTAACTAAATAACTAACTATTAATTAACCTGATGAATTAAAAAGATATCCAGTAATATCCAGTGGTGCGCTCCGGGAGCGCGGTCAACAAAGTTCTGTAAAAGCAGAGATAGTTTGTCCGAGCTCATTGCAGTCATGCTGATCACACACACCTGACTCTCATTCACTCACTCATCCGTGTGTGATCAGCATGACTGCGATGAGCTTGCTCGCACAGGAGAAGAAGCAGGGTGCTTCAAGGAATGACGCCGCCGAAGGAGGCATGGCAGGGGGATAAATTTGCCCCCCATTGTGCTCGAGATATTAGGGTTCATCAACATAAAAAAATCGACATAACTGAATAAAAAAATGCTAAGACAAAGCGAGAATTTGGCGTTTCCACGACTTAATAGGGTTGGCGAGTTAACCGACTTTGCGATGTGGGTTCGATTGTACTTATATATGTACTTATATTACTATATATATATATATATATATATATATATATATACTTCTATGTTAAAATTACTAGGAATTTTTTTATTCTACATGGTTCTTTTCAAGATTCTTTCCTAATGATGTCTCATGGAGTTTTTTCCATGACACTGTACCACCGGATCTCCACAACCAAATGTTTATAAACTTTTCTGTAACTTTAGTTATAATAATATTAAACAAAAAAAAATATTGCTTTCTTGACTAGCGATCTAGTTAGACATTTTTTTAACAAAAGTAGAAATTTCAATAAACCTTAACCAGTTAAACATTGCTGTTACTACACACAGAGGGAGTTTTCTGTAGTTTTCAGGCTAAAACAACCAAATCAACAGTGTTAGCCTCTTGTTAAGGTAGCTTTCAAAATGGACTTTATTGAAACCAAGAATTCACTTTTTTATTCAGAACAAACTCTGATCATACTATATATGATTTGTTGTGTAGTACCAGCTATATAATTAACACATACAATACAAAGACATTAAATCACAAAAATAAATAAAACCCAGAGTGAGGGTACATTCACTATGCATCAAATTTGTGACTCTGGCTTCATTACTAGCATTTATTGTTTTCAGTGGTGGGCCATGCATTTGATACCTGGGCCTTCAGTGGGGACTTAATTCACCTCTTAATACGACCACTATCACGTCACAATTATAGAAACCATCAATACTATACTAAAACGCAATATAACAATGTGTGGCATTACAGAGAGAGAGACATTTCACATATGGAGGGTAAATACCATTTTACTAAAGCAAGAAACCCAGTTAAGACTCCAAACCTCTACACTACAACCATAACTGTGCACCTTCATCATCTGGAGCAGTTCAGAATCAATATTTATCTAATAACATGACAAAAATATAAATATTTTACTAAAATACAACCTGCTCACCAGAGACGCAGACTCATAATTTGCAGCGCTCTTCAGAGGCTGTAATCCAGTGGTACCGCTCGTATTCACTGGTCTGGAAGCGATGAACAAACACTTTCCTGGCTGAGACACGCTAGCTAGCTTCAGGGTTGGTCGACCTCCTCATGATGTCTAGCTTTTCTTCAAAATGGATTTTTAGGTATGTCCGAGACCAAATAAATTTCTCTTCCTCCATAGGCATAACATTTTTTTAACTCCAATGTGTTTATATGTGCAGAGCTACACACGTGTTTTGACAGTTGAACTTGGCTGTAACAGTTTCCCTCTGACCAACCAATCAAAGGACGCAAAAATGCTGATGCTATTCTGGGCCAGCGAGCTGCCCTGTGAGGAGAATTTTAAATCTGATTGTTTAAAGAAACAGACTTATTACTTTTAGAGACTATAGTGAAAAGGCCAGCAGTACTGACTGTGAAGGCCCTTAGGCAGATTAGATTGACATGGCAGCACATAGAGGCTGAAATCTGATTGGACAGAAAATCTAACATCCACATACTGGAAGCAGTGCAGCCAAGAGAAACACTAGAAAATGAAGAGAATAAACTGTTGGGAATAAATTAATATAATTTCATGAAACAAATATAAGAATTTAGGTTGTAAATGTAGGTCAGTGCTTCTGATAGTGTTTAGGTCAGCAGAGAAGGCATTGCTGGCCCTGACCGCCCACCACTGCTTGTCTCCTGGCTGATAAAACACTTATTTAATGGAGAAAAGCTTGTGTACAACAGATCATAAGAGCTGTATTTCCATTTTGAACATGCCATTCCACTTTCAGTTCCCATTTGATGTTATAATATACTCCAATCTTTTGGGAAGATATTCTATAAGGGTGTGAGTAAAAAGTCAGGTACTGTTGTAGGTGAAGTGAGGAGCCTTTTGAGCCCTTGAGTGCAATCAGCATTTTCGTTCCAGCATAACAATATCCATGTGCACAAAGTCATCTTCATGAAGATATGGTGTACATTAGGTTTCCTAGTTCAAGTAAAGAGAATATTTTATGCTCCTGTATCCGAAGACATCCCATATAATTGTGTGCCTTAAAATGTGTGGTAACGATTTTGAGAAAAACCAGGAATGGTTGGAAAATATACTTTTGCTCATATAGTAAATGTGAAATGCAGGTCCAGTGATGATAACATCCACAGTAACCATGTTTATTATTACACCATGCTGCTTGAATGTAAGTGAACACAAGCGCACAGTTATCTTTATTCCAGTCAGCTGAGAGTTCTTGTGCTATTAAGAACCTCTGATATTAATTCCACATTCTTCCGAGTCGAGCAATTGTGCTGTCAATGAACAATGGGGTTCACGAAGAAGAGGAAAAAGAAATGGGCGTCTGGGAGTTGGAGCATGCAGTGTGTGTGTGTGTGTGTGTGTGTGTGTGTGTGTGTAATATTTTTGCTGTGACAAATAAAGACTCATATCTCCTCTGTGCTCTATTTGCTACTTCTTCCGTATATCAGCAGTAAATCCCACTGAATCATAACAGTGCGAAATTCAGGATTTGTGATGTCAAATGAGAATTTTGGAATCAGGGGCTTTATTAAATATGCTTAAGAATAACCCTCTCATTGCTCTTATTGACATTCTTCACATCAAAAGTGTCTATTAACAGCAGAAGTGTACACGAGTGTGTTGTACAGGAGTGTATACAGAGATTTAGCTTAAAAGGATGTGTAGGATTGTGTAAAGAAATGCGTTTATAAGTGTATATAGAAGTGTGTGTACAGGAGTGTGTATACTGGTGTGTGCAAACAGGGGTGTGTATATGAGTGTATACAGAAGTGTGCATACAGGAGTGTGTATACTGGAGTGGGCAAACAGGAACGTGTGCGGATGTGTGTATGGGAATGTGCATACTAAAGTGTGTATAGGATTGTGTGCTTATAATAGTGTGAAGTTGTGTGTGCAGTAGTGTGAATAGGATTGTGTATATGGGTGTGTAATTGGTGTGTATATTAGAATATATAGAAGTGTGTGTAAGAAGTGTGTAAAACTCTGTATGACTGTAGTTATTTCTAAAACACTGGCAAAAGACAATGATCAATGTTATTTTTTTCCAGCTTGGTCTCAGTCGATATTAAGAAGCACAATCCAGAAAAACATTATATGAAAACTGATGTTTTGATTCAAATATTTAAAAAAAATTCTATTTATTTTTTTAGTCATACAATTTAACTTCAAAACTCGGTTTCCTCTGTTTCTCATCACATCAAATTCACTTAATCTGAGCTGATCGAGTGATAGAACGAGCCCTTAAAACGGAAAAATAAGGAGGACTGCTGAGGCAAACTTGACAACAGTGTGTATAGTTTGTATAGCGCTTTTACCATATTGTCCCAAAGCAGCTTTACACAGATAATACGTGATAAAGAATGAAGTAGATGATCTTTATAAATGTACATTTGTTCCTAATGAGCGAACCAGAGGTGACTGCGGAAAAGAAAAAACTCCCTGAGATGACATAAGGAAGAAACCTTGAGAGAAATCAGAATCCAGAGGAAACCCGTCCTTATCCGGGTTACATCGAATGTCTATTTATTACAGCTAAACGATGTTGAAGTGTGCAGTGATGGTGATCAAATGCAAACTGTAGTCAGTGTAGCAGACTGCTGACATTAACTACAGTCCAAATTTATCGTTAAAGCTCCGGTGTTACTTTTCATGGATCCCCAGGCCATTGATAAGAAACCATCACCAGCTGCACAGAGTGGCCTCCAGTCGAAGAGAACACCATCCAGAGGCAGGCTGGGACGAAGCAGACAGATCTGAGGAGAGGAGAGGAGAGGAGAGGAGAGGAGAGGAGAGGAGAGGAGATGAGAGGAGAGGAGATGCAATGAGAGGAGAGGGGCAGGAAGAGTGGTCACTGTTAACTCAGGATCATGCTTAACTCGACAGAGAGAGAGAGAGAGAGAGAGAGAGAGAGAGAGAGAGAGAGAGAGAGAGAGAGGCAGCAAAACTAAAAGGGAGAACCAGAAGGTAACACAGACATGAGGGATCTCTGGGATGGACCCACCACACCACCATCAACAAACCTGACTGAACGTGTGAGTGTGAGGGGACGACAGCATACAAATAAACACTCTATATACACGATCCCAGATTTGCATCTGCATCCTGTAACGACATCATATTTCTAATTTTAGCAATTTTTCTAAGGTAAAAGAAGGCGATCCTGGTAATGTTATTTACATGAGCCTCAAAGGACAGACGAGAGTCAGTAATCACTTCACAGCCACTTCATTTAAACCTTCTAAAAGATGAAATCTCATGGCTTGGGAAAATACAGAACTGGATGTTTTCTACTGTCCCACACACACACACACACACACACACACACACACACACACACATACGGGGAACTAGCCGCTTAAATATCGTCAATCAATGCAAGTTTATCTGCGCTGCTGCTTTCTGGCTTCAATCCAAATATGTAAACTGGCTCAAATAATCTGTAAACACACACGCACACACACATTCAAAGTGACTACATACAAAACAAAACAGGACAATACACTAATTACCACTTATCTATTTCCTCACGCATTTTCACTGCCGGATTACAGAAAATGTCTTTGGATGTCTTTCAAGCTAAGACAAATGGTGTTTCAGGACATTTTTTCCCTGCCCTCTATGAAAAAAAAGTGAACGATTGTTTATATCTCCATGAACAAAAACATCATGGATGATCCACAGCAGTAGAATTATTTAATAAACAATAAGCATTTTTTCTCTATCTTTGTATTTGAGGATCACTGGTGCACTTGGTTTTCATGCACAATCAGGCTAGTTAACAATCAGGCAGTTTTCTAACAAAAAATCTGTATAAACTCCCATATATTTATATATATTGTATATACAGTATATATACAAACTGAATTGTAAGTGCAGAGTGTGTTCATGATAAAATGTATAAAATTATTTGCATTTCTGACATACTTTATACTGATGCCTAGCTGCCATTTCTTTCATGCCTTCAAGAGAAAAAAAGCGAACTATTATTCATATATTGATTATTTTTTATCTGCTAGAACAAGAACATCATGGATGAGCCACAGCAGGAGATGTGGATAAAAAAGCCTATATATTTAATAGTCACAGGTGACTCTTTTCTCATTTACATTTGCAACATTTGGCAGATTGTTTAAGGGCCCAGCAGACCTTTCGATCCAAAGGCTAATGCCTTAACCACAGAGCAACCACTCCCAGGTGCTACACTCAACACCCCCCGGTGTTACACTCAACACCCCCAGGTGTTACACTAAAATTCAGATAATCTTAGTAATAAAGATAGTCTTTTTATTAGTATATATTATCCCTTTTGATCATAAAAACAGTATTCGAGAGACATATATGAAATATCTAAAGGCATTGTATTAATGACCTAGTGGTCAAAGTGGGCACTTGAATGGAAGTGAGTTATTGACCCTCACAATGGGGTTCAAGCCCAGCACTGCCAAGCTGTCTTTGTTGGGCCCTTTAGAAAGGCCCTTGACCCTCTCTGCTTCAGGATCATGGCTCACCCTGCATTCTGACCCAAGTGTCCTAACAAGCTAGTATATTCAAAGACAAAGATTTACCGTGCTGTAGTGGATATGTGACAAGGAAAAATAATTTATTTCTAATGGGGCAGGAACCATGCTGCCCCACACTACCTTCACTTCAGCATACTAGATTTCAGGCTATTTTAAAGATCTTGTTTGATCACAATTAATCTGTGTAATTCTTGATATATTTATTTTATATTCAAGTCAAATTGTAAGAACAGAGTATGTCTACAATGCTTTATGAAAATGATTTAGCATTTCATTTACATTTATGACATACTGTATAGATACCTAGCTGGCATTTTGACACAATAGCCCCCCAAAGCCAATATGCTGCTGTGGATGTCTATGTGTATTTTGGATATCGGTTAGCAGCACTGAGGTGAACAATGGCCTGTGATTCACGGGTCGTCAATCCCTTTGACTTCTCCCAAAAAGGTAAAAGAAGAAATAAAACTTTGCACCGTCCTGTAGTGAATTATTTTTTATTTAACATTGCATTTTATTCCTAGCATACAGTATTTCACATTTAGATAAACAACATTTACATTGATGGCATTTGGCAGATGCACTTTACCAGAGCGACTTACATTTATCTCATTCATAAGTGAGCAACAGTGGGGTTAAGGGCCTTGGTTAGGGGCCCAATGGTGCCACTTTGGCGTTGCTTGGATTTAAACTCATGACATTTGGATCCAAAGCTCAATGCCTTAAATTGTAAGTGTTGTAGATATTAGTGTAGATCTTTTGACATCATTCTTCAGTGTGAAGTATTTCACAGAAGAAAAAAGTAAATGGTATATTTTTCAAAAGCCCTTTCGTTCCTAGCCCATGCTAAAAATCCTGAAACTGCCAGTGGTTGAAAAAGCACAGTGATGTACAGTGGAAGGGGTTTTGGTGAATGGGGGTTGGGCTGGAGGCGGAGGGAATTAGGATGAATGTTATAGTTGTGCATAGAGAAAATCCCAGTAAAAATATATTAAATAAATGAAAATGTGTACACAGGGTATATTGTAAAAGCTGGCAAAAGGATAAAGAGCTGATAGGATAAAAGTCTGATGGAAATGTGTGTGATCAAGTCTCCCTGGTGCTCTGTGTCTCTCTGTCAGATGCTGTCTTCCAGTTTTGACCAACCATTTGGAAGATTAATTACGAATTTATAAATGATTTGGATAAAAGCGGAGCGAAGACACGGAGCATCACAGCATGTGAACTTCAGAGAGATTTGTACCAATAACTGTCACCCAAATAATTAGTCAAGGTTATAAACTCTGCGGTCTGCCATCTGTCCCACCCCCACCCCTGCACTCTGACAGGCGATAAAGCACAATTAAAAACACACTAAATACTGATATCTGATTACACATGCTAAATGGCTCACCCTGGTGATTTGAAGTCCAAATATTTGTACAATCCACATTTCATCACTGTGTTTATGTAAATACGAACACGCTCCTGAACAAACTAGCATGTGCATACTAATATATATATATATATATGTGTGTGTGTGTGTGTGTGTGGCTTAAACCCTGATAATGGCATTATGCATGACGTAGTGCGAGAACTACTCTGACGGCAAGTCCAGTAGCAGTACGGGGGCATGTGTGGGAAGAGTTTAGAAAGGGTGCGCTCACCGTGTTTGTGTGTGTGTTCGTGTGAGCGAGTGAGTCATTGGGCGAGGAGTGGGTGGATGGGTACAGAAGCAGGCTCCTCACCCACGCTGCAGCATGTTGAAATAAAGGGCGAAGAGGTGAGGAGAAAGAGAGGCCTTGTCGTGATTAACAGCAGACCAGCTTTTATATGATCTAACACATGATCTAGATTACATAATTCAGACTGCATACTGAGATAATCAGTACTGAAAAAAGTTTAAATTGAGACTTTTCACTATTTCCCCACCCCCCCATTCTTGTGTCCAGGGCAAGGATCTGCTTACCCAGAAGATCCCAGTGTGGCAGCAATCCTGCTCAGATCCCAACAAGCTTCCAGAAAGGGCCATGGTGCTGGTGCAGCAGATGGTCTCCGGTTCTAACCCGCTTCTTACCAGCCCACTGCACTCCTCTAAAGGCAACCTGGTCATCTCAGACCCGATCCCCGGCGCTCAACCTCTGCCTGTGCCCCCTGAACTTGCAGCCCTTATGGGCCACCCAGGGGTAAGTGGCACCTACCCAGCAGCAGCCCATCCTTTCAGTTTATTATTACAGAAGACATCATTCTAAACAACAGCCTGTGGGATGATTCTGCATATTTATATTATATAACTAATCCTCACAGATATTCCAGAGATTCCAGATCTGCATAATTTTGAGTGATAGAAAGATATCCAAGCTTATTAAGATGCATGTCATCATGCGGTTTGATGGATGGCTGATGCAGAAAGTGCATCAAAGCCTCAGAAATTTATTTTTGCAGAACAGTACAGAGCACCTTCCCCATAGCGACTCTTCATTTCCAAGCTGGATATCTAGTTACCTTGGCTCTCAAGTTAAGTTGTCCCTTATTAATGCCAGAGTAATAATTCTAAAGTCTCATATATATATATATATATATCATTTTAAACCCAGTGCTCAAACGCCAATGTATTTATTTTTTGTTTGTTTGTTTTTCTTTTATACAATCTCAAATATATAATCTGTGTGGGTGCAGCCTGTGAATCAGCCATTGTCACTTCTCTCACTCGCTCATTATTTTACTGCTTTTCACTTTTCTCCACTGCCTCTCCTGTACTTATTCCTGAATAGAGCATTTCATGCCTTCATTTCTGGCTCACTTCTTTCTTCAGTTTGCTCACCTACTCACTACTTTCTTTCTTTGCTCACTCACTCAGTCACTTAGTGTTCACTTAGTTCTTTAGCTTTGGCGACTAAGTGATTGAAGAAGTAAATAGAAAACTGCATGTTAGTGTGTCTGTTTATTTAAACCCTGCGATTTTAAATGCCTTTAAATGTACGTGTGTCTTTTGCCTTATCTTCATTTTGTTCCTGTTATTTGCAGTATATATATATATATATATATATATACAAGAAGATTATTTTTAATCATTAAACATTTGCTTTACTGATGCTCCATCTTAATGGATGATGCTATCTCCATGACCCTTCATTTGGCCCTCACACACTTACACAATAAGGACTCATATGTATCACTACTGTTCATAGACTTTAGCTCAAAATTGAACACAATCATCCCTCAGCACCTGATTGAGAAGCTGAGCCTTGAACACCGCCCTCTGTATCCTGGACTTACTGACTGGGAGACCTCTGTCAGTCCGGATCGGGAACAGCATCTCCAGCACCACCACACTGAGCACTGGAGCTCCTCAGGGTTGTGTTCTCAGTCCACTGCTGTTCACATTGCTGACTTACTACTGTGTAGCAATGCACAGCTCGAATGGTGGGTCTCATCAGCAAGAACAATGAGTCAGCATACAGAAAGAATGTAAAACAGTTAACAGCCTCGTGAAAAGCCAACAACCTGTCTCTGAATGTTGACAAAACCAAAGAGATAGTTGTTGACTTCAGGAGAACACAGAGACCATTCTCCACTGATCATCAATGGATCCTCCTTGGAGATTGTTAAGAGCACCGGATTTGTTGATGTTCATCTGGCAGAGAACTTCACTTGGTCGCTCAACACCAAGAAAGCCCAGCAGCTTCTCTACTTCCTGAGAAGGCTGAGAAAATCCCATCCCCCACCATCCTGACCATGTTCTACAGATAGACCATTGAGAGTATTTTGAGCAGCTGCATCACTGCCTGGTTTGAGTACTGCACCATCTTGGATCGCAAGACCCTACAGAGAAAAGTGAGGACAGCTGAGAAAATCACCGGGGTCTCTCTCACCTCTATCACGGACATTTACACCACACACTGCATCCGCAAAGCCAACAGCCACACACACCCGTCACACACACTCTTCACGGTTCCGAAGCATTTAGGCTTCACATCCAGGCTGTGCAACAGTTTCTTCTCTCAAGCCATCAGGCTCCTCATCACAGAACTGAACTGAAACTCACACACACACACACACACACACACACACACACACACACACACAACTGTGTGACTGATCTGTACAACCCAGACTCAACACACACTTGTACTCACTTCACACATCTTATTACAAACTGTTTTACTTGCTGTTTTTGCATCTTTTTGACTGCTGCTGTTTTGCTGTTTTGTACAAACCATTATGTTTACATTTTGTTTAATTACATGTACACTCCTGTTCTCAGTTACACACTGCTCTGTGTAATATACCGTAGGTTTACCAGCAGTTCAATTGTGTGTTTTGTGTATTTGTCCTGCACTGTCTTGTGTTGTCTTTGCACTGTATGTCTTGCACTGTTTGCACCAGGTTGCACACAATGCACTTTATGTGACGAGGATACTTACTAGTCCTTAACTCTTTGTTTCCTGTTATGTAGCTTTATGTTGTTTAATGTAGCACCAGGGTTCTGGAGGAACGTTGTTTCATTTCACTGTGTACCACGTCAGCTATATATGATTAAAATAACAATTAAAGCTTCTTGACACTTGACTTCAAGTCTTAAATCAAACACCAAAACGTGCAATGATGCACACACCCGACAATTAAAACCCTCCGTGTGATTATTTAATTGTCCATGCCCATGAAAAAAAACTTGAACAGTATTCATTTCAGGTATATTTCGAACAGAGAGAAATGTGTGATTAAGTTGCGATTAATCACGATTAAATATTTTAATCGATTGATAGCCTTAACACACACACACACACACACACACACAACATAACAATTTTTTAATGGGCTACTGGGGTAGTTTTTTAACAGTTGATGTTATGTTGGAGCAATAATAAATGAACATTTGGTGTCTTTCACATGAAATTCCCTCTGAATGTTTCTATCGTTTTAAAGAGTTTTTCTGTTCGGCCCCTTTCTTTTGCTAAAGTGTACTATTAAAATGCTAAAAACAAGAAGTTCACTTCTGAATAGTCATTAAAAAGATTTGAATGTTCGATGATAAATTCAACATGTCTGGTTTTGCAAAAAGTTATATCTCCTCATCAAAGACATGGAGAGATGAACATGAATAATAAATGAGTGCTGTGAAGGGTGAAGCTGCATACATAAGTGCTAATCAAGATAACAAGGAACAGGTGTAAGTGATCAATGCAGATTTAATAATATTGAGTTCTTTTTCTAAATGATCTGGATGTAAAGGTGTGGTACTGTATATCAGACAGGTAGTGTTTAATGCTATAAGGACAGACTATAAAAAAAACACCATATTTGTTTGGAATTCCCATTCGAACGCTCAAGGCCTGCTTTTAAGCCAACAACAACATCAATCTGAAGAATAATGAATGTAAACACTGCATCATTCATTAGTTTGCACCTTCATGTGTCAGGTCACATGATCTCTGCACCTTTTTTCACATTCAATCTTGTGCACTTCACTTATCATCCCACGTTTGTCCTACTAACGTGATTGTTGTTGTTGTTTTTCATGATCCTGGTCTTCATTGTCAGGTTATGGGTTGTGTTACTTTGGTTTTTTGAGTTCTTTAGACAAGTTATTAACTTTTTTTTTACTTCACTTGCATCCATTGTTACTGTATTTCTTAACATCCTTATTTAATAAAAAAAAAGATCTGCTCTCTGTTCACTAAAGTTTCTCGTATTCCTTAAGGTCTGTAAATTTTGCTGATCAGCCAGGATGGGTTTGTGCTGTTAAATGCAGAACTGATATCAATGAAAAGCAAGCTCACATGATTTCCTTGCCTTTTGTCTAGATGCGCCAAGGTAGCATGCAGGACACGGGATATTGCAACATCAGTACATCTGCTATATCATTAGACATAGTACTGGGTCTTTGTTAGGAAAAAGGATATGAAGTCTTTGACTAGCCTTTCAAAGTACTTCTTAGTTATTTAAGTAATTGGTGGGCTTGTTCCAGAGATACACTGATGCTGATGAATACTTGATTCCATCTGGACCAACATCTTTCTGTATGTATTCACATTTCACAACTCTTGCTTGGCTTTCTTCTTTATCCAGCATGCAACATGTTCAGTAAATCATTTGATCATTCCACTATGCTTATTTACTAATGCTAGTCAAAGCGCTAGCGCTTTTTGCCTCTAAATATTTAACCCCCCCTCATGTGAAAAATTTTGTCCAAATTCTCTTTGGACAAAAAAGTGTTTTGTAGATAACATTACCAGCGTGTACAATAAATCCAGTGTGCACACTGGCTCAACACAACGCACAGTGATAACATAACAGCACTGAGGCATTTCAATCAATTTTATCGATCCGAGCTGTAGTGATGTATATTATTACATTATGACAGATCATTTATCTTCAGTAAGCACAATATTTGGGCCAGGGTGGCTTTGGATCAGGAGCATACAGTCTGAGATTTAGTTTGAACATTTGAACAAATGAATGTTGGAGGAAACCCGGAGGAAAACGCAAACAAGTAGCAAAATTTTAGGATCATATATGAAAGAAGTATGGACCTTCTACAATAATGATGTCACAGAATCTGTATAGAATTTTTTTTTAGTGTCCTGAGCTGTAATAAAATAGCATGAATATAATCAATATATTCAAATGTATCATATTATAACAAATGCGAGATTATTAAAACAAACTTTTCTAACCTTTTCTGTAAGCTGTAAGCTTTAGATTTTCTTGTCTCTATTATAATATTATACCTTACACTGTTCTGGGAAGATGTTCCATTAGATTATTAAGATTTTTAATTTACAAACAAGGGCATTAGTAGTACTATAAGTCAGGTACTAAGGCCTGGGGTGCAGTCGGCATTCCATTTCATCCCAAAAAAAACTCTTTCTTTTAGCTTCTCCCATTAGGGGTCGCCACAGCGGATTATCCGCATGTTTGATTTAACACATGTTTTTACGCTGGATGTCCTTCCTAACGCAACCCTTGGGACTAAGCACTAAAAGTGGCTGGTTCCCTGACCAGGGATCGAACCCGGGCCGCAGCAGTGAAAGCGTTGCATCCTAACCACTAGACCACCATCCCAAATGTGTCTAACAGGGTAAAAGTTGTAACTCTATAGCAGGAGATCTTTGATTCCAACCCATATCAATCACATTTTTACAGAGCTATGCTGGAACAGGTTTGGGTCTCCTAGTTCAAGTGAAGGAAAAATTTAATTCTAATGGCAGTGGGCATGTGACCACACCACATTAATGCTACTGCAGCCAGAGACATCCTATAGATCAGGAGTCACCAACATGTTGCCCGCAGGCACCAGGTAGCCCGCAAGGACCACATAAGTAGCCCGCAGGTTTTTCCTAAATTTCCTAACGTGTTAAATCATTGTTGATACTTATTTTGAGAAATCATTAACATGATCATTGTTTTCACAAAGATGAATATCATTAAATATGATAACAACATATAATAAAAGGTAAATTGAGTAAATGTGTTATTTCAGATCAAACTGAAAACTGTGTGTATCAAACTGGTAGCCCTTCAAATTAATCGGTACCCAAGAAGTAGCTCTAAGTTTCAAAAAGCTTGGTGACCCCTGCTATAGATATTATAGTGGGCCTCCAACTTTTTGGTCACAGTTTGGGGAGAAACCAGTACAGTACACATTAACATGAAACAAAGTTTCCCCTGAACCAAAGTGCTACATAAAACAACATAAATGAACAAAAAATAAAACAAAACGGAACCACATAAAACTTATTAGGACACTGCATAAAGTGTATGTGCAAAACTAAATAAGACGATAACATAAGACAGAAAGAGACAGTAGACACAGTGACACTAAAGCAAAGAAGATGTGTGATAGTGTAGTTAAATTTGTCTGTATTAAAACAAATTCCCAAGCTGAGAAGTCGGCTGGTTTGCAAAAGTAAACGGTAACACAGTCTGTTTTGAGGGACTGAATGCTTCACTTTTTTCAAGATGGCAGGGGAGTAAATAGTGTGTAAGGTGGTGATATACTTTAGAATACTAAATGCAGTACATGTGTGTAAAATGCAGTGGTGGACAGTAACAAATTAAATGTAATTCATTACTGTACTTGAGTAGTTTTTTCTTTTATTTGTACTTTACTCAAATATTTCCATTTGAGGAGACTTTTACCTTAACTTCACTACATTTCAAAGTCAAATATCTTACCTACGACATGTAGCAAAATCAGTTGTTCCTTTTTATTTATGAGCTGGTCAATCACGCAGCAAGCCACCAATCAGGGTGAAGCGTACGCTCTGTTTTAAACTTGTTTTGATTGGCGCTTGGCAGTTGGCAGAGGGCATTTTTGACACGGGGCGTTCACGGGAAAAAAAATCATTGTTTTGTTTTTAATTTTTTTTACTGCTTGTCTGGACGATCGCGTCAATTATTATATCATGTCACAATCAATGAACCTGGTTGGTACTCAGAGTGTGCAGCAACCGCCTGGAGAAGTTCCATCACTCATACACTCAGGAAGGAGGGGCGGGGAATCAGTAAGGAGAGCTGAATCTAAATTAAAATTATGGATGACTAAAAAAGGTTTAAACCCTCAGGAGCCCAATTCAGAAAAAAAGAGGAAAGAATTAGGTGAGAAACGTGCAAAAGATCTATCACCCATCTCGCTATGAGGATAATATAAGCTAATGCAATTAATGAAATAGGCTAAAAACTGTATTTCCCTTAGGTCATGCTGTCGCCTTCTCTGCTTTTATGCATATAGCAACAATATTTCTTTCAGTTTGTATAACATTTTAATTTATAGTATGTAGTTTATCATAATGTGTGTAGCAACAAAACAATTACAGCCTCACTAGTCTAGATAGATTGTAGTTAAAATAGCACTTATGGATTTGTTTACCTTTAAATAAGCTGATGTCATAAAGGTTCTCTTCTGTGATTGCACTAAATAGGTCCTGAACTGAATTTCACTAAGGGGAATCTCCAGTGCAGATAAATTTTAAAAGACATATATTATAAGAAGCTGGTGTTGGATCTGTGATGATCAAAAATGTTGCTATTTTATGAGTTGCTCAGTAGCTCCTAGTTTTATAACAATAATGACTGTAAAAGACTGTAGAAAGAACATTACTTATCACACACTCCAGTGCTCATGTTAGTTCCCACTCTCCAGTGTTCTGTATTGTTGAAAGATTTATGATCACACTCTTGATGTCACCCAAATGAGGATGGGTTCCCCTTTTGAGTCTGGTTCCTCTCAAGGTTCCTCCCCATAACATCTAAGGGTGTTTTTCCTTTCCACAGACGCCACGGCTGCTCTTTAGGGATAAATACACACCATTCACCTTAACTGTTGATTTCTGTAAAGCTGCTTTGAGACAATGTCTGTTGTGAAAAGCGCTATAGAAATAAACTTGACTTGACTTGACTATAAGGATATAGATGTTGTATATATCTTATGGCTACAATTAGCCAAGGAGTTGTATGGAGTTATGTCATTGCGTTGTTTACCCAAGGCGTCATTCAAGCTAGAACCTTCATTGCCACTTGTGGTACCTACTTATCACCAACATACAGTTCAGCATCAGTTTAACATCAAACTTGCCACGTCACCCATGGCCTTTTTTGTGTGGGTTTTTCTTTGGATACTTAAGTACATTTGATGGCAAATACTTATTTTTTTTTTTACAAAAGATAAAGTTTAAAGGGACACTTTACAGAGTGTTTCTCTTCTTTAATTTAACTTCATGGTTTGTGTATTTCATCCACCACTGCTTATCCAGAATACTGATATTTCTCCAATCTCATTTAACCACCAGAGCAATTAACTTTCCAGCTTGTTCTGAGGGAAAATATACCTATTACATATTGGAAATGAAATAACTTTCATATCTGACTGTAGCATGTATCTGACTTTTATCCGTATATATCTTGTATACAGTTTTCATTCCGTCCTCTTTTTGATAAAATGTGCATGCTCTGCTGTTTTCCTCAGATTTCTATGATCCTGATTTAGTAGAACATCCAGAACCTCTTGAACTCCCCTGTGTAGCAATCACGTGCGCTCTTACGAGATTATGAATCTTGATGAATTGCTTTCTTCTGCATGTAACAAAAGGAGCCAATTACATCACTCTGATTTCTCTTCCCACAGCTTTATTTCGGCAGAGTGTACACTTCTGTTCCCCGTAGGCATCAGAGAAATTGTGAAAACCACTAACACTTGATATTGACTCGCTGACTCATTGAGTCATCACATTCCTCTGTGTGTTCTTTATTATCTCCGCTACTGTCCATAAGAACACACTGCCTGTGTGTATCATTTGATCGTATATTGTGTGAGCATTGCTTGAGGAGTCTAATCTTCTTCTCTCCCTTTCTCTCCTTCTCTCTCTCTCTCCGTCGAGTTATACATACGCGTGAGGTACCGGTGACCCGAATTCCTGTCTTTTTCTTCTCTTCGGATCTGCATGATTTATCTTAAAGCCCTTTCGGTGCATCTGGGGATGGGTCCACCTCAACAACCTGTAGATCCATGAAGTTCTCGTTTAAATCGGATTCCTCTCAACGTTTCTTCTTCATACCATCTCAGTGTTTTTTTTCCTTGCCACAGTCACAGTCAGAGATAAATTGTTTACAAAGTTGTATAAAAGTGTTTACTGCCTATAAAGTTGTTCCTTATAATTGTACTGTATGTTTATCCCTTATGAGCAAAATCCATTACCCTTTATAAAGTACATGAAATCTTCACTGCCTATCGATGGTGCAGATGTTACCACAGTGCTTTTATTCCTAGTTAATTTTGCCGCAGTACTGAATAAAGATCTAAGATTGTGCTTGTGATTTTCGATGGGCAGAAAAATATGCTGTTGTAGCAGCATCAAGAGCTTTTCTATAACTTCGAAAACTATCCTTTAATGCTTTTTGCAATACTCTTAATTTACGCCAATTAGGTTCTAATTTCCGAGTACTCTGTTTTAAGGTGTGAGTGCGAGGAGATGATCATAATTATAGGCTGTTCATTTTTTCTATCTAATTATTCAAATTTTAAGGGGCACTACATTATCTGGAGCAGGGGTGCACACACATTTGGCGTTTAAAATACCCAAGTCAAAAATGATCAATAAAAATCTAATTTATTAACCCATGGAGATCTGAACTTGGAGTCGCACTCAAAATTGAAGTGGAAAAACACACTACAGGCTAACCCAACTTTGATGTAATGTCCTTAAAACAAGCCAGGATGAGGTTCAGTAGTGTGTGTGGCCTCCATGTGCCTGTATGACCTCCCTACAATGCCTGGGCATGCTCCTGATTAGGTGGCGGATGGTCTCCTGAAAGATATCGCCTCCCAGACCTGGACTAAAGCATCCGCCAACTCCTGGACAGTCTGTGGTGCAACGGGGTGGTTTGGTGGATAGAGCGAGACATGATGTCCCAGATGTGCTCAATTGGATTCAGGTCTGGGGAATGGGCAGGCCAGTCCATAGCATCACTGCCCTTGTCTTGCAGAAACTGCTGACACACTCCAGCCACATGAGGTCTAGCATTGTTTTGCATTAGGAGGAACCCAGGGCCAACTGCACCATCATATGGTCTCACAAGGGGTCTGAGGATCTAATCTCGGTACCTAATGGCAGTCAGGCTACCTCCGGCGAGCACATGGAAGGCTGTGCGGCCCTCCAAAGAAATGCCACCCCGCACCATTACTGACCCACTGCCAAACCAGTCATGCTGAAGGATGATTCAGGCAGCAGATCGTTCTCCACTGCGTCTCCAGACTCTGTCACGTCTGTCACGTGCTCAGTGTGAACCTGCTTATATCTGTGAAGAGCACTGGGTGCCTGTGGGGAATTTGCCAATCTTGGTGTTTTCTGACAAATGCAAAACGTCCTGCACGGTGTTGGGCTGTAAGCATAACCCCCACCTGTGGACATTGGGCTCTCATACCACCCTCATGGAGTCTGTTTCTGACTGTTTGAGCAGACACATGCACATTTGTGGCCTGCTGGAGGTAATTTTGCAGGGCTCTGGCAGTGCTCCTCCTGTTCCTCCTTGCACAAAGGTGGAGGTAGCGGTCCTTCTGCCGGGTTGTTGCCCTTCTACGGCCTCCTCCATGTCTCCTGATGTACTGGCTTGTCTTCTGGTAGTGCCTCCATGCTCTGGACACTACGCTGACAGACACAGCAAACCTTCTTGCCACAGCTCACATTGATGTGCCATCCTGGATGAGCTGCACTACCTGAGCCACTTGTGTGGGTTATAGACTCTGTCTCATGCTGCAGAACCACACCTTTATTGGGGTGTCTTGCTAATTGCCTATAATTTTTACCTGTTGTCTATTCCATTTGCACAACAGCATATGAAATTGATTGTTAATCAGTGTTGCTTCTTAAGTGGGCAGTTTGATTTCACAGAAGGGTGATTGACGTGAAGTTACATTGTGTTGTTTTAGTGTTTCCTTTATTTTTTTGAGCAGTGTATATATATATATACACACTGTACACAGTATCTCAAAAGTGAGTACACCCCTCAGATTTTAGCAATTTTTTATTATTTGTTCTCAAGTGACAAATCTATAGAAAACTTCGATATATTTTAGAGTAGTCTGTGTGCAGCTTGTGTAGCAGTACAGATTTACTGTCCTCTGAAAATAACTCAACTTACAGCCATTATTGTCAAAATTGCAGGCAACAAAAGTGAGTACACCCAAAGTGATAACAGCTGTACTTTTACACACATTTATGGTCACTACCTCACCCTGATGACTTGCACTGAATAAAGTCAGCCATGGATGTATAGTCCAGACAGTAGCTGCTGGTTGCCAGCCTCGAGCACACTTCCAAATGATCATCAGTCATGGTGGAACAGTATTTGGACTTTATAACCTTTATTTGGGAAAAGGCTGACTTTCGTAAATAAGTGGAGTCACTTCACTCGAGATCGATGTATTGGGCACCATTGGGTGTAGCGGAACGTTAATTGTAGACATTCAGTAGCCCACTTCAGGGTCAAACTGTGATCCAATCAATGTCAATAACTATGGGATAAAAGGAAGGAACTTTCCAAGGAAAAAACTTAAAGGCACTAAACTTATACATTTTTATGCAACTTTAAACCTGCTTAATCTCTGTAAAGCTGCTTTGCACTGGCTATCCAAAAAAAAAAAAAATGCAATTGAATGGAATTAATCATGCGTTTTGGACAACTGATATTCGTTTATATTACGCGACACCGAGGATACCGTATCGCACTCTGACAGATGCCTGCACACCAATCACTAACCATGAATCAAAGTACAGGAAGCACACAGATCACATTTATGTCCCCGACACACTTACACACACACACACACATGTGGCACAGGAAGGAAGCAGTCTTATTTTTAGAGCACCTCTTATGAACAGGTGGCTGCCCTCGAAAACGCTCGAAATGCAGAGACGAGAGAACGTGAAGCAGCCTAATGCAGCACTGATGTGGGTGATGATGAAAAAGAGGTCTTTAAACTAAGGCATTGTTTGGTGCTGTCTGTTCTGTGTGCTGAAAATATAACAGAATCATACAATTTTTCATTTTTTAATGGCCATTTGTATTGATTTTTGAGAAACAAAAACTGTAATGATGTAAGATTGTGGGTCTATGCTGCCAATGTGATGCCATCTTTTAAATAGCATGTTATATCTGTTATCAATAGGGATCAATAGAACACCTTGGGCAACTTGGAGATCACATGGTGGTATCTCCTGGACACCAATTACGTATATAGTAGACACCATTATGACCTCATTAAGCATGTCGAATTGTTTGGTGTGGTTTCTGATTAATGATAACCACAAACACACTACATAGTGGAAATTATTTAATAGTTAACAGCTAATGGTTTTTAATGGGTATTTTAGTAGAAACAGAGCAGGGCTATTAGTGGCCTTAAATACATTCAGGAATCTTCATTTCAGTATCTGGATCGGACATGAATCAGTGTCAGGATCACAAAAAAACTAAAACATCCAAACAAAACGAGACAAGCCATAAATATGGACTTTGGTGTCAGGCGCTAAGAACGTACTGGAAACCAAGTGTATTCAACGAAGGCCTTTTAATGAGAAAGCAAAAGGGCAAGGCAGAAAGCACGAAAAAAGGGCACTCAACTAGGGTGAACTAAACTAATAGAATAACTGTGGCAGATTGAGAACAGATAACACACAGAATCTTGTAAGCCAAGCAAAACCAAACAGAGAAGTTGGTGGATGTTCGTAAGCCTAAGCTGTAGAACAGATGATGAGCATGTGGATAAATGGGGTCTTTATTGTGTGGTGACTGATTTGGACCAGGTGTGGATGATTAGTAAGTGGGTGAGCTGCTTGGAGTGTTTGGAGGGGTTGGCGAGGGTGTGGCTGGTGGATCCCTGACATTTGGTCTTGTCTCTGAGTACATGCACCAAATATTATTAGATGAACTTTAAACCCAGGTGGAAGGGACTTGATCCTGATCTTGGATTACAAACTGCATGGATGTTTACCTTGCCCCCAGGTGTGAATGTGTGTGTTTATACTAGCATGTATGTTTTTACTTTAACAGTTACGGTATTTATTGTACAGACACCCTTATCCAGAGTGACATCCAATTATCTTATTCATGCAACTGAGCAGTTGAGGGTTAAGGGCCTTGCTCAAGGGCCCAGCCGTGGCAGCAAAATGGTGCTGGGATTTAAACTCATGACCTTTTGATCAGAAGTCCAACATCTTTCTTATTCTCATTCAGGCATCTTCCTATTTGTCATACAGTGTTTCCTCGGATAGGCGCCGATTCCATTGTGACTCATGATCAAATCACTGAAGATGAAGGAATGAATGTTGTGTAGGACATTTATTTAGAACTGACCACATTTTCTATGTTTGCGTTTGCATGTTCACTGATCTCTGCATGCTTTTTGCGTTATGTTCCACTTTTTTATAATCAACCATTCTGTAATAATAGCGCATTCAGCAGCATCGACACACTCCTTGTGATTCCAGGAGCTGCATTCAACTCACTATGAGTCATAAAACGATAATTAATATGTCCTGATAGTCACTATGACTCACTGTGATTCAATGACTAGACACCTATTCATTTGTGTTTACGTGGATTTGTTTGCCAGATTTTTTCTCAAAGCAAATAACAAATGAGTGGAAATTCAGTCTAGAATAGCTTTGCGCTGTGGAGGATTTAAACAGGATATATACAAATAAACTATCTTCCCCTTTACACCAATGGAGGGCAAGTTGATGTTTTGGTTTGGCAGTATGATGTACTATATGAGGTGTGGTAGCCTGTGATCTCTTTCCTGTAATCCCAACACTGGAAGGTTACATAACTCTTTATTTTTTTGCAACAAGTGCTGCATTTACACAACTTGCATTAACACAAATTTTATTTACATAAACCTTTCAGAAGAACTAAAGTTAAGTTTTTGACTGATACACACTATACAGGTAGACCCCAACTTACGGCGTAGATTGGGACCTAAAAAGTCTATTAGGTTGTAAGTGAAGAAGAGTGACAGTAAAAACGATTTTTACATAGTACATATAAGTAAATAAAAAATGTATATATATATATGGGTTTTTTTTTTCATCAGAAGTGACCATAGTATTCGTCATATTCGTTCTTATTAAACATCCCATTCTACAATATTCACCTAAATTAATAACTTCCGCTCTTCTGGGAAGATGTTTTACTAGATTTTGGAGTGTACTTGTGGAGATTTGTGCTGATTCAGCCCAAAATAAAAAGTAAAATCAGTTACTCATGTAAAGTGAAGAGGCTTAGGGTGCAGTCAGTGTTCCAATTCATCCCAAAGATGACAGTAGGTTTGAGGCTGGAGCTCTATAGCAGGCCAATTAATTTCTTCTGCACACTACATCCAATGTGAACCATATCTTCATGGAGATGGCTTTGTGGTCAGGTTTGGCTCTCTTAATTCAAGTGAAGCGAGGTTTTTAGAAAAATGTAAAAAGTAGGGAAGGGGGTGCTGATTTGCAATTTAGCAAATTAGGAAAAAAACTGTAGTTGTTTTCACTTCTGAAACTGTAAATGTGGGTAATTTTTAATTCAATTATTTCAAGAATCGTCAATCGTCAAAGGTTCTATAGGTAAATAAGAAAACAATTCTGTTCTTAATGCAAAAGAAAATCATTCACCAACTTGTTGAAAGATTGAGTGAGAGTTTTCAAGGAACAAAATGGGCCGTACTCTGCCCAGTCAATCACAAGTATACAAACCAAATATATGCATAAGTGAGTTAATGTATGTAGAAGAGGTTTAACAGCGCTTTCCTCTAAGTGTATTATGCTGTATTTTTTTTTTAGCAGATGCCCATATCAAGAACAACTTACATTTACTTCATTTATACACTAATCAGTTAATAGGGTTAATGTCCTAAAGCTTGGTGGTGCTGGGTTTTAAACACCTTCTGATCAGAAGTCCAACAACATAATCATTAAACTAACACTTTTCTTGTAGTAGTAGTAGTAAGTGTTAGGTAGGTAGATGGTGGTGTGTTATATATAGAAGAAGGTAGCTTAGTGGTTAAGGGAGGTGTCTTCAATGTTTTTCAGATAAAATTCCCCTTATTCGATAGAGACATGGGGCAGGAAGCCCCCGATACAAAATGTGTCAAACATAGTCACTGATATTAATAGAAACCAATCACATCACGCTATTTTTCATTAATTTCATAACAAACATATTAAATTAAAATCACAAAGTTTTTCACAATTGTCTTTTATTTTAATAGATTTGCAGTTTCATTTATTTTCCTTGTACTATCAGGTGGACTATTATACATTTACATGAACTTCAGCTTTAATTTTAATAGAACTTAACATTTAATTTTACTGTCAGGTGGAAAATTATACATTTACATGAACATCAGGTTTATGTCATATTATAATGGACTTTAATTGATTTAAAAAAATATATATATAAAATTGTGACTTAACAATAATTAGCCCTTTAGCAACACCGTGGACCCACGGTTGAAGACCTCTGCATCTGAAGCTGCTACTCCTGGGCCACTGTGCAAGGCCCTTAACCCTATAGCTGCTCAGTTATAAGAATGAAATTTCCATAAACGAGGGTGTCTGCTAAATGCCATAAATTCAATGTAGATATGGGGGTAGGATTTGGCAAATTTGGTTGAAAAATTGTCTTTAAAAAGAGCAAAATGTTGATTGGTTGGTTTATTTTCATGAAAAATTGTGTCACATTAAATACATTTTCAAAATTCGACAAGGTCCTCTGGAATCACTGGTTTTTGAGCATACACAATCCTGGTCCTTAGGACACGTCCTAAACTGGTGTGCTACATTGCTGAACCAGTATTAATTAAGTTTAATAAAACCAGTTTAAAATGTATGTTTTTAATAAACATGTAGGACTTATCAGTAACAGCACTGGAAAAATTTCCAATTTACACAGTGAGTCAAAAGCCTTACTTTAATGCCTTTAATATCTCAATTTCCCTTCTGTACAGCCGCATTAAATCTCTTGATCCCCGCTCTTATGCTTGATTCATATCAAGGCCAAACACAGCTCTTAGATTTCACTTTTTAAAGCAGCCCGAGGGAGTCTATGATAACAAAAAAAAAAAAAAAATGCATGAAAGAAATGTTTATGTTTCGGCACTGGCTCCTCGAGGCTACAGGTCAGAGGCTTTTCCTAACATGTCAAAAAGAGAACAAAATACATGCAGGAGGATTAAAAAGATTTCCTGCATTATTTAAACATTGGGTGATGAGGCACAGGTTTTTAAAATCCAGTTAATAAATTTGTATAGTGTTGAACAGAAACACTTTAATCCAAGGCTTGTTTAAAACACAAGGAGACAAAGGGACTAGGAGACACTGTAGCAAGACAACTAGGTTTATGCTAATGGGAGTATTATTAGCCTTTAGCACCATTCACTGATGCATAGCTAGTTATATACTTAAATACAAATATAGGTTTCGTGTTCCCTCATTTTAGAAGCTTAAAAATTACTAGACAAAAGGGGTTGGTAAAATCAATGCAGTTACACTCTGTAAATTGTCTGGTGGTTAGATGCTTGGTTAATGGGGAGCTGGTAGCTATGGGGTTAAGGCACTGGAGTTTTGATCTGAAGGTCTCTGAGCAGCACCTTTGTTCCTACGTGTCTCAAAACAATAACCGTCGATCCTGTGCTGAAGAAGTCTACAGTCTCCTGCCTCAGTGATCGTCCCATCGCTCTCACACCCATTGTGATGAAGTGCTTCGAGAGGCTCATCATGAGGCACATCAAGACCCAGCTTCCACACTCACTGGACCCTATGCAGTTCGCATATCGTCCAAACCGCTCCATGGACGATGCCATCTCCACGACTCTTTATCTGTCCCTCACCCACCTAGACAACAAGGACTCATATGTACAAATGCTGTTCATAGACTTCAGGTTAGCATTCAACACAATCATCTCTCAGCACCTGATTGAGAAGCTGAGCCTACTGGGCCTGAACTCCTTCCTCTGTAACTGAATCCTGGACTTCCTGACCTCAGTTAGTCCGGATCGGAAACAGCATCTTCAGTTCTACAGTGGGACCATTGAGAGCATCTTGAGCAGCTGCATCACTGTCTGGTTTGGGAACTGCATCGTCTCAGCTCGCAAGACCCTCAGGAAAATAGTGAGGACAGCTGAGAAGATCATCAGTTTCATCATCATTTCGCTGTGTACTGCATCAGCTATATATGGTTGAAATGACAATAAAAGCTACTTGACTTGACTTGACTTGAGTTCAAATCCCAGCCACAACAAGCTGGACACCTGGACCCCTGAGCAACGTCCTTAACCCCATAACTGCTCAGTTGTACAGTATAAATAAGATAAATATAAGTCACATATTTACAAAACTTTGTAATGTTGATCATTCAAGGAGATAAAATCTTGGATCAATAAAATTTTTATTGTGTCCCTTTGTTTTTATCTCCTAATGAACTTTCCTTGAATGTATTGATATTATGCTGAATTTTACTTGCATGTCCATATGTACCATTACCCAGCAGTCATTGCACTTTTTAGTCAGGTTTGCATACCGCTAATGAGCATTGTCATCTTGATTAGCACATGTATATAAGTAAAGTGGTGGAAGAAGTACACAAACCATGTAGTTATGTTAAAGTAGTGACACAGTATGTAAAATGTGACGCCAGTAAAGTAAAAGTGTCCCTTTAAACTTTAATTTGAGTAAAAGTACAAAAGTATTTGCCTTCAAATGTACTTAAGTATCCAAAGTACTATGATTTATTATGGCTATAATGTTCCTATTATTATTTTTATCACAAGACTTTTTACTTAAACAACTCAGTTTATGTAAAGATGTTACTCTTAGCACAACAATCTATTAATAGAATGGTATTAATGAGTCAAACACTGGTATCTATTACAGTTATCATGAGCCCAAAATATTATTTTCAACTACTTACAAAAAAAAGTGTAAATAAAGCTTCAGGTGTTGTGGTGAGTTTGAGTCAGTAGTTTCTTCCATGATTTATTCCTCTCAAAATGTTCTGCTTGCTTGTTGAACTGATGCTGAACTGTATGTTCGTGATAAGTAGATACACCGAGCACCAATCAGAATAAACTCAATACAGAACTTTTTATCCACTCATAAGTGAAAAGGAACAACTAAATTAAAAAAATGTAGTAAGTAGTAAGATATTTAACTTTGAACTGTAGTGAAGTTAAAACTCTTCCCAAATGGAAATACGTCAGTAAAGTTAAAATCCGTAAAAAAGATATTTAAGTACCAGAACTGATTGCATTTACTTTGTTACTGTATACCAATGTATAAGTACTTTCTTTTACATTAGCTTTCTCAGGTTTGTGTTTAGTTGTTGCTAAGCATTTCGTTTTGTATCAACTATTTCTGTTTACACTATGAACAATAGGAATATCTTTATATAGATCTGTTCCCTGATTTTTACATGACATTAAGTATGAAATGTACTGTAGAAATAAACTGTTGTCAGAATTATGGATCGAGGCTACATCTCCCAGCAGCCACTGCTTCCATGTCTTGGTCAAATGTCACACACACTTGTTTTTTTGCCACCTTGATTAGCACTTGTATATAACCTCTCACACCACTCTTTGTCTTATGTTTGTCTTTCCATCATTATTATTGTTTTGCTGTTTCATGCCAGCAGTTATGTATAGGCTCGGATTTGTTTCATGCTTGTTTATGTTTTGACTCATTATGTGTTTCATTAGTAGTGTTTGTTTCGTCTGTCAGCACATCGAAGTTCAACAAGTTACATTTTCATGTTAGCCTTGGTTTGTTTAAGAATCCAGGTTAATTGGACAAAACTTTCAGATTGTTGAATGTTTCATATATTCAAGTCAATTTCTTTCACTATTATTTACATTTATGCCATTTGCCAGACGCCTTATCCAGAGCGACTTATGACTGAGGAGGGGAGGGTTAAGGGCCTTGCTCAAGTGGCAGCTTGGTGGGGGTGGATTTGAATTTGTGAGCTTCCAATCCAAACTCCGATGTCTTAACCACTTAGCTACTAACCAGCTTTTTATTTTATATAAAGGTTATCTGCACCTTCATTCACTTTGTATATGTTATGCATGACAATTAGTCTCTTAGTTTCAGAAAGTGTATGTCCATTCTATGATAGATAACACTCTCTAAAAAGTGCTCACAGAGCTTGGATGTATGCATCGGGTTATTGTCTATATTTATGTTCGAGTTGCAAGCAGTAAGCAGCAGTCCAGAATGAATTGCAAGGTATGAAAAGGTAGCTATGTAGATTCATTATTAAGATAACCTGGTGAAATGGACATGAGTAAAGTAGAAGTGGTGCTTTAACAACAATTCTCTCATACTGGCCACTGGATGTTCAAAATGCACCCCATGGCAAAGACTCTCTGAGGATTTGAAAATTAGAATTGTTGCTCTCCACAAAGAAGATCAATAACATCCTGAACCTAATTTACAGTACAGTGGCCAGGGCCATACAGAGGTTTTTCTTTTAGAACAGACCTCACAAGGGTCTATCAAATAAGTCGAGTCTTCGTGCTGTGTGTCAAGTGCAGAAGCCAGCTTCAAAAAACAGATACCTTAGTGCTGCCAGCTTTCTTTTAGTGGTTACAGAAGCAGAAGGTCCACTTCTTAGTGCTTACAACGCACACTGCAACAAGTCGGTTTGCATGGCAGAAGGAAGCCTCTTCTAAAGCTGGCTCACAAGAAAGCCTGCAAACAATTTGCTGAAGACAACCTGTCCAAGCATGAATGACTGGAACCATGTCCTGTGGTCTGATGAAACTAGGATAAAGTTGTTTGGCTCAGATAAAGTAGAACATGTGTGGTGATGCCCTTGAGAGGAGTACCAAGAAAATTGTGTCTTGTCTACAGTCAAACATGGTGGTGGCAGTATCATGGTCTGGGGCTGCATGGGTGCTGCTGGTACTTGGTTGCTGCGGTTCATTGAGGGAAACATAGATTCCAACATGAGAACGACCCCAAACACACCGGCAAGATGACAACTACCTTGCTGATGAAGCTGAAGGTGAAAGTGATTGAGTGGCCAAGTATGTCTGCCTATTGTGTTATTTTTAGAGAACAGTAAATCTGTACTGCTATAGAAGCTGTAAAGTATATCAAATTTTCATTTTAATAGTATTGTCCCTTAAGAACATATTATAAAATGGTGGCTGAAATGTGCAGGGTGTATACACTTTATGGGATACTGTATAAAGCAAGTGATAGAGCCATTTTAGGTTATAGTATAGTATAGTATAGTATAGTATAGTATAGTATAGTATAGTATAGTATAGTATAGTATAGTACAGTATTGTGTAGTATTAAAAAGTATAGTATAGTATAGTATAGTATAGTATAGTATAGTATAGTATAGTATAGAATAGAATAGTATAGTATAGACTTTGGCATTGAATAAAAGACAGGAGGTGAAGCAGAGCTGAAGATGTTGAGGTTTTCATTGGGAGTGATGACGATGGACCGGATTAGTAATGAGCTTATTAGAGTGACAGAGCATGTAGGACGTTTTGGAGACAAGGTGAGGAGGCACGATTGAGATGGTTTGGACATGTGCAGAGGATTCACATGGGGTATATCGATAGGAGAATGCTGAGGATGGAGCCAAGGAGGAAGGATGAAAAGAGGAAGACCAAGCAACCTCTAACAGCTGAAAGAAGAAGAAGTAGAGTTGTGTAACTCTACTTCTACTACTCTACTACTTTAACTATAGTAAAGATACTATATAATACCATTCCTTTCAAATGTGTGGGTCCAAATCCAGCAGATACTCGATTGGACTAAAAACTGTAAATTTTCGATCTCTTCGTCTTGTTCCATAAACCATTTATAAACAATTTTAACATGGCATGGAGTATTATCTCACAATGAAAATGTGTATGTATTTTGTAACAATGTCTAAGTAGGTGGTACATCAATACATTAGAGATGGCAAAAGTACACACATCCTTAACTAAAGTAGAAGTACAGATACTCATGTTTGAAAAGACTCTGGTAAACGGTAAAGTACTGACACCACTTTTTTATCCAAGTTAAGTTTTCCTATTTCCCACAGTGCATCCTGGTGGAAGAGTGATTCATCAAACCAGGCCACCTTCTTTTGTTGCTCCATCGATAAGGATAAGATCATCTGTCAAATGTTATCATTATAAGCAGTGATCATCCTTCCGATGGTTTGTACTTGATAACAATGTTCAGGTAGGTGGTACATATCAAAGTGACATACGCATGAATGCTAGAACCTGAGGTTTCCTAGCAGAACATCACCCAGACATCACACTGAATCTTCTGGCTCACCGATTTCCAATTGTGCATCCTTTTATAGTTTGTCCTCAGGTAAGCAATACACACACACACACACACACACACGTTGCTCCATCGATAAGGATAAGATCATCTGTCAAATGTTATCATTATAAGCAGTGATCATCCTTCCGATGGTTTGTACTTGATAACAATGTTCAAGTAGGTGGTACATATCAAAGTGACATACGCATGAATGCTGGAACCTGAGGTTTCCTAGCAGAACATCAACCAGACATCACATTAAATCTTCTGGCTCACCGATTTCCCATTGTGCATCCTGTTATAGTTTTTCCTCAGGTAAGCAATACACACACACACACACACACACACCTAGTTGTCCATCAGACAATTTCTCTATGGTTTGGTTCTGAAGCAAATTTACAAGATGGACAGGTGTCAGAATAGGTTCTCTGACCAGTCTGCAGTGATGCAGCTTCATAGCCAGCCAGGTGTAATGTCCCTGACAGCCTCTATTATGTTCTCTTTCTTGTTTAAAAGTAGTATATTATGTTATTTACATCATTTTCCAAATGCCCTTATCCAGAGCGACTTAAAATGATCCCATTTATACAGCTGAGCAGTTGAGGGTTAAGGGCCCAGGAGCAGCAGCTTGCCAGTGCTTGGATTTGACCTTGAATGAGAAGTCCAACACTATGACCACTGAACTACCACTTGGACAGTAGCCAAAACCCGACTATCACAATTCACATAGACGTGCAATGCAGCATTCTGTATGTATATAACACGAGTGTGGTGCAGTACAATGCTCCAGCGTGTCTGCTCTCCCCAATTCGTCACACAGTATGTATTTCTGTGCCAAATGTAATGCTATTTCCATAAAGCTTAGTGAGTGTGATTGCACATGCAGGCTGTGAAATATGGGACACACTATGACAAAACTTTGTACGCTGAATAAAACTGAGTGAGTATGATGTAATGTACAGTAACAGGCGGGCAACTTTGTGTAATGTGTACGCTGACTGCAATGTGTGATGCTTAATGTGGACGCCTTTTTTAAAACATGCAAGAGGCAGAATGTGTCATTTGCGATGCAAAATGAGGGTAATAAATGTGAAGAACCCTCTACGTCACAGCACATCTACCACACTGTTTGGATGATTGGGATAAATAGGCTAACAAAGATAAACCCAGGGAAAAACCACAAGCAAATATCAATGATCCTTTTTGTATATTCATGTTGTACTGTAGTACAACAGAACCACCAAAATCTGGAAAAGACAATACCCAGAATAAAGTATAAGGAAGTGAGGCTGGGTCTTTTTTTTATCCCAGACTGTAGATTCATGCAGAACCCCGAAGACAGGTGTGTTCTACAAATAGCTTCTGATCGAAAGTGTATGGGTTCAAATCTCTGCTGGGTCCTTGAGCAAGGCCCTTAATCCTCATTTGCTTGGCTGTATAACTGTAAGTCACTCTGCAATTAAAGTGTGTGTGTGTGTGTGTGTGTGTGTGTGTGTATACATATATAAGTAAATAGGCTTGTGTTGAAGGGACACAAAAGGACTATTGGTTTGTTTTTGTGTTCAGTATTTAACACAAGGAAGTGACAAGGCCCTAGTTTATTAATCGGAAGGTCGAGGGTTCAAGCCCAAGTATCGCCATGCTGCACCTCGAACGACTCGCTCCTGATTTTGTGAGTTTACCCCTTTACAATCTTGTCCCTGGTGACCTTTGAGAGCTCTTTGGTTTCGCTCATGGTGGTGGAGAGGTTTGAATGGAAGAGGTGGATTCTGTAATGGGTGTCTTTTATACACATAATGAGTTGATTAGGGGTTCTTTCTTAGAGGGACAGGACTGATTTAAGTGTGTGGGGGTCAAAATTATTTTAGGTTGAAATGGGATCAAATACTTATTTCACTCGATCGAATACAAATAACATTTTTGATGGATTTAAAAAAAAATATTCTGTCTCTCTGTTAAAATAAACCTACCATAGTACATAGTCCCAAAGATGCACTAGTCTGTGACACATGTTAGTAAAAAAGCCAAAAACAGCTGATTTGTGAGGTTTTATTTCCTAAAATACTAATTAAATTGTACACCTCAACACTGCATTAACAACGAACAAAACAATCTCTTCAACATGGCAGAATTAAACAAAGATCAAACAAGCAGATAAAAAAAAAAACCAGACAAAACAGTAAAGCAATCTTTTAAAAAGGAATCTTCAGTTAACATATACAGAATGACAGTATCAGTACTATTCAATGGACAAATACAATTAAAGTAAAAACTTTCTTTTGGCTTCTCCCATTAGGGGGCGTCACAGCGAATCATCCGCATGTTTGATTTGGCACGTTTTTACGCTGGATGCCCTTCCTAACACAACCCTCCCCATTTATCCGGGCACACCAATGAAAGTCAAAGAGGTCACAATTATCAGTTCCCCATTCTAATGTTGAATGTCAACATTAACTTAAGCGCTTGACCTCAATCTGTAGGTTGTTGTTTTTTTCCACATTGTTCCACATGTTGTGGCAGAACAACTGAACATTAACCATTTCAACCTTTTCCACTGCGGACTTTACGACGCTGCCCCCTTGTGCATTAGCCGTCTTCGACTCTAGACGACCTGCTTCAACTCGCACACTCGCGGCCGGCTTCACATACTTTCACAGTGTACATAACATACCCTAGGGCATCTAATGATGATCAGCATTCGCCTTTGTTCAGTGCAAGTGCAAAGTTGAAGCACCGCTTAAAAATGGGAAATAATTATTTATTAATATAAAACAAACCAAAAAAATGGTTCTTGGTATGGACAATTTTTTTGTAGAATACAGTAGAAAACACTCTTTGATTGACTTTTGCAGTCTGCAATATGTTTTATTTATAAAATCACCACTTTCGCCTACACCAATTTCCCACACTTGTTTCCCGTCTTTTTTTCTACGCGTCAGTAAATGAAGCTCGTGCTGATTCTGCATTATGGTCACCTGACAGTCACTTTTTTATAAATAGATATGCAATAAACATATCTGCAAGAGTGAAAGGGAAAGTTTATAGGACTGTGGTGAGACCTGAGATGTTGTATGGTTTAGTGACAGTGGCATTGACTAAAAAACAGGAGGTGGAGCTGGAGGTAGCAGAGCTAAAGATGTTAAGGTTTTCGTTGGGAGTGATGATGATGGACAGGATTAGAAATGAGTTTATTAGAGGGACAGTGCATGTAGGACATTTTGAGGACAGGGTGAGGGAGGTGAGATTGAGATGGCTTGGACATGTGCAGAGGTGGGACATGGAGTATATCGGTAGGAGAATGCTGAGGATGGAGCTGCCAAGATGGAGAAAAAGAGGAAGACCAAGGAGGAGGTTCATGGATGTGGTGAGGAAAGACATTGCAGGTAGTTGGTGTGACAGAGGCAGATGTAGAGGACAGGGGGGGGTGGAGATGGATGATCTGCTGTGGTGACCTCTGATGGTAGAAGCCGAAGGAAGAATATGTGCAATAAACGTGAAATTGGACGGTGGTGTAAAAACAGTTGGGAAACGCTGCACTATGTGATGAAATATTGACACCTGTTTATCCCATTCCAGATGTTGCTTATTATAATAAACACCACTATTCTATAAATCCTTTGACTTGGGCTGAAGGCTATGGGGTGGCTCCAAATATCCGTTCTTTACAGTTTCATCATTGTTGAGGTGTACTGTTCATTGTTCTTCTTCTTCTTTCAGATGTTCCCTTTAAGGGTCAGCACAGCAGATCGGTTTCCTAAATTCTAATCCATTGTAGTTTATATTACATTACAATCCAAAGCTATGTTTTTGAGTCGCTCAGTATCTTCATAAGTCTTCAGACTCTTCATCTAGACGTGTCAGTTGTGTGTTCACATGTGTGGAATGGTGTGATGATGGATCAATGCATTTTAGCCAGTATAGTGTATGACGGCTGATCTTTTTGCTCAGCGTAAACTGACACACATGAAATCCACCATAAGGGTTTGAGTCGTGAAATCTTCTACACATGGACTTTTTAGGTGTCTTCTGGTTATTTTTTTGGAGCTTAAACACGACTAAAACCTTTGATTCAATGGTGAAACACATGACTAAAACCTAAACCTGAGCGATCACTCAACGACCATCCCAAGCAGGATAACACTCTCTCACACACTCTCTCACACACACTCGATGTTCAAGAAATATAAACATGTGTAGTGCCAAAGCTTGACTATAGAACTTCAGAACCAATAAAAAAATAACATCAATAGCAGGTAGAAGTTTTAAATAAAATGATAACAATATATAATACTAATTCTGAAAAAGTCGGGACACTGTGTAAAATGTAAATAAAAACAGAATGCGATGATTTGCAAATCTCATAAACACATATTTGCTTGTACATTTGGAAAGGCTCCGTCTTTATATACAGGTTTTAGAGCGACAAATGCTCCAGAAAACGTCTTTTTCAGGGAGGACTTTGTGTATCTAAGCAAGACAATGTTAACTGCATACTGGATCTATTACAACAGCATGACTTCGTAGTAAAAGAGCATTTGGCACATCATGAAATGAAAAACACAACAAAGGACAACTGTTGAGCAGCTACAATCGTGTATCAGACGCATATGGGACAACATTACTCTCCCGAAACTTTAGAAAACTGGTCTCCTCAGTGCTCAGATGTACACTGGCGATCAAAATTAGAGAACAATTTACAAACAATTGAACAATTCCTGAAATAATGTCATCTTTACTGCTTAATAGTTGAGGGAGTTTTTGTCTTGTCTATACCATGCTACCAGAACACCTTTTCCACAAAATAACATTTACAAAAAAAAACTTATTTTGCAGAAAACACACTGATCAAAATGAGAGAACACTTTCAGATACCTCCCAGTTATTGGTGTTAATCTGGTACCTGGTGATAATTTCCTTGATTATCTGTCATCCCCTATTTAACTGGCAGCCTAACTTCCAGTTTCACTGATTCTTCAAGATGGTGGGCCGTTCTAAAGTGACTGAAAGCCCAGGCAGCAGGTTGTCCAGATGAAGGCCAAAGGGATGACCCTATCAGCCATAGCAAGACAAGTTGGTCGTTCCAAATCTGTGAATTAAGGAATATTGAATCTTTAAAATCTTTGTGGAAATGCGTAAGTTATTTTGTGGAAAAGGTGTTCTGGTATCATGGTATAGACAGTACAAAAACTCCTTCAACTGTTGAGCAGTGAAGATGACATTATTTCAGAATTGTTCAATTTTTTATAAATTGTTCTCTAATTTTGTCCCATCTTTAAAAAAAAAAAAAAAAAAAAAAAAACTGTTGCAGACATCATATTTAAAATGACACTTTTCTTTAGATTATGTTGAGATTCTTTATATTTCTTTAGAAATATTTTCACACAAAACAATTTAAAAATGTTTTATTGTTTGTTTGATTGTAAACAGAATAAGGATTTATACGATTTTTAAATCATTGAATTCTGTTTTTATTTGATGCAGCGCCCCAAATGTTTTAAAATTTTTTGTAATTATAATAATTATAACAATTATTATTTTTTTTTTTATAGAAATGTCATGAAAAAGCATATGCATGTCAGCACTAGTACTCCCCCCACCATGCGCACGAGAGGTTGGCGCGCGCGCGCTCGCAGGCTGGTGCGCGGGCGCGCGAGCGCGCGCTCACGCCGTCCAGCGCCCTCTTCCGGTCGAATCCCGGAAGCGCAACGCTTCCTCCTTCTTCCTGCTCTCTCCAATGTTCGTCGTCCTTCTCCTCCTCCTCCTCCTCCTCCGGCTCCATTTCGACGGGATTTTTCATCCTCCTAACCGCCCCGGATCAGGACACGACCGCGTCTAAGGTAAACGGGAAGCTCCGGGGTTCGAGCCAGGGCCGAAAACGTCGGCCTGGCTCTTCGGGTTTAGGCGCTTGAAGAACCGGGGGTGAGAGAAGGAAGAAGAAGAAGAAGAAGAAGAAGGAGGGAGAAGAAGAAGCAGCGCGAGCGCGACACACACACACACACACGCACACACGCATGCATACACACGCATACAGCGCGCGCACGCGAAGGGAGAGAGGGAGAGGTAGAGGTGGTGGTGGTGTTGGAGGAAGAGTGGAAGAAGAGAGAAAAAGAGAAAGAGAGAGAGAGAAACTGACTTCACGCATCAGTTGCGTATAGTGGAGCATAAACAAACCTCGCGCGCGCCTCCGAAATTCCCCGCACTCACACACACACACACACACACACACACGCATAATAATAACACGAGCGCGTGATAGATTTGGTATTTTTAGCCAATGCAAACGCTTTCTTTTTCTTTTTTCTTTTTCTTGCATGCTCTCGCTTTTGCATTCCTCTTTCTTTCCCTCTTTCTTTCTTTTCTTTTTCTTTTTTTTTAATTGTATTTCTGCAGCTTTCCTTTGCACCTCTCTTTTTCTCCCTCTCTCCCTCTCTCTCTCTCTTCTCCAATCCGCAAAACACTCCCTCCATCCCCTCCTCTTCCCTCCATTACTTCGTGCATGTGCGTGCGTGCGCGCGTGTGTGTGTATAAGCGTATATGCGTGTGAGTGTGTGTGCGCGCGCGCGTGTGTATACATACATATTATATATATATTGTTGCTATTTGTGCGTAAGTGTTTCCCTTTAAACCAGTTATGAAAACACTGTCGCTCCGTGTGGAACTGAGTGAAGGGGCTAGTGTGTAGACCATGGTCATGACCATCAGTGATGCATGTGGAGTTTTTGAAGGCCATCTGTGGAGATCTGAGGATCTGGATTAACCTGTGCATGCTTGCTCCTATCCTTCTCCAATGCTCCAGGGAGAAAGGAAAGAAAAAACCCCTCCGCAAATGTGCAAGCATGATGTCCTTGCAGGAGGAAAACAGGTTGGAGAAGATCTTGGAATAGATCTTGGCAGGGTTTTATTTTGGGATCATTGAGCATGAGATGGAATCAGATGAAGGTTGAAGTTGTGTCTGGTTGGACTCGTATTATATACATATATTTATATATATTGGATTGTTTTTTACATTTCTGGATGCATGAAATATCTCAAGGTGTTCTGTAGAGCTGGACGATATGAGCGTAGAGTATCGGTATTGTGATGATGTTAAAGGAACTGTGTCTCCACTCTTCTGGGAAGATGTTCCACTAGATTTTGAAGTGTGCTTGTGTTGTGTTAATAAAGTCAGGTACTGCAGGTGAGGTGAACATGCCTGTGTTCACGTTCCTCTCAAAGGTGTTTAATAGGGTTTGAGATCTTAAGCAGGCCACGCAAGATCTTCCAACCCATGTAAAGACATATCTTCACCGAGCTGGCTTTGTGCGCAGGAACATTGTGGAACTGGATTTTGGGTTTTGAGTTCAAGTGGAGGGGAAATTTCATGCATGATCCAGAGATCTCACGCTTGGTGGTAACCGCTTGGTGAAGAACCACATACGGGTGGAAGAAAAGTTAGGCGTCCCAATACTTTTGGCTCAGTCATGTGTATTGTGAAACGGTTGCTGAAACTCGGAGAACGAAGTGGATTTTTTTTCCCCTCATCACTTTAATAACAGTCACCTGGTCCTAAGCGCTGTTTTCAGTTCCAGATAAATAACACACCAGAAGACCGTCCTCGTGCTCGTTTCCCCCCCGAACGCTTTAGGAATGCAAATGCTGCACGATGAAATGTCGATTTTTTTTTCTTCTTCTTCTCCCCCTCAAGGTTCCCCGAGGGTTCCCTTCATAAACCGGTTCTCTCTGATCACCAAACGCGCTATTGTGGGTTTTTATGTTGAACATTTAATGCATTTAATGATTACTTTAGAGGGACGAATCAACAGATTTGCGTTTTTTTTACTTGTTGATTTGTTTGTTTGTTTGTCTGTTTTGTTTGTTTTATCTAAAAAAAATGTTTGTAGTGAACGCAAATATTTGCTCTCCAGGACGTTATCGAGGTCAAATATCACGAGACCCAAAAATAAAATCTGTACCAACATCCAGGCTGAAATGAGACGTCGTGTTAATGTAGTGTTAATAAACATCCAGGCAGAAATGAGACGTCGTGTTAATGTAGTGTTAATAAACATCCAGGCTGAAATGAGACGTCGTGTTAATGTAGTGTTAATAACATCCAGGCTGAAATGAGACGTCGTGTTAATGTAGTGTTAATAACATCAAGGCTGAAATGAGATGTCGTGTTAATGTAGTGTTAATAACATCCAGGCTGAAATGAGACGTCGTGTTAATGTAGTGTTAATAAACATTCAGGCTGAAATGAGAAGTCGTGTTAATGTAGTGTTAATAAACATCCAGGCAGAAATGAGAAGTCGTGTTAATGTAGTGTTAATAAACATCCAGGCAGAAATGAGAAGTCGTGTTAATGTAGTGTTAATAAACATCCAGGCAGAAATGAGAAGTCGTGTTAATGTAGTGTTAATAAACATCCAGGCAGAAATGAGAAGTCGTGTTAATGTAGTGTTAATAAACATCCAGGCAGAAATGAGAAGTCGTGTTAATGTAGTGTTAATAAACATCCAGGCAGAAATGAGAAGTCGTGTTAATGTAGTGTTAATAAACATCCAGGCAGAAATGAGAAGTCGTGTTAATGTAGTGTTAATAAACATCCAGGCAGAAATGAGAAGTCGTGTTAATGTAGTGTTAATAAACATCCAGGCAGAAATGAGAAGTCGTGTTAATGTAGTGTTAATAAACATCCAGGCAGAAATGAGAAGTCGTGTTAATGTAGTGTTAATAAACATCCAGGCAGAAATGAGAAGTCGTGTTAATGTAGTGTTAATAAACATCCAGGCAGAAATGAGAAGTCGTGTTAATGTAGTGTTAATAAACATCCAGGCAGAAATGAGAAGTCGTGTTAATGTAGTGTTAATAAACATCCAGGCAGAAATGAGAAGTCGTGTTAATGTAGTGTTAATAAACATCCAGGCAGAAATGAGAAGTCGTGTTAATGTAGTGTTAATAAACATCCAGGCAGAAATGAGAAGTCGTGTTAATGTAGTGTTAATAAACATCCAGGCAGAAATGAGAAGTCGTGTTAATGTAGTGTTAATAAACATCCAGGCAGAAATGAGAAGTCGTGTTAATGTAGTGTTAATAAACATCCAGGCAGAAATGAGAAGTCGTGTTAATGTAGTGTTAATAAACATCCAGGCAGAAATGAGAAGTCGTGTTAATGTAGTGTTAATAAACATCCAGGCAGAAATGAGAAGTCGTGTTAATGTAGTGTTAATAAACATCCAGGCAGAAATGAGAAGTCGTGTTAATGTAGTGTTAATAAACATCCAGGCAGAAATGAGAAGTCGTGTTAATGTAGTGTTAATAAACATCCAGGCAGAAATGAGAAGTCGTGTTAATGTAGTGTTAATAAACATCCAGGCAGAAATGAGAAGTCGTGTTAATGTAGTGTTAATAAACATCCAGGCAGAAATGAGAAGTCGTGTTAATGTAGTGTTAATAAACATCCAGGCAGAAATGAGAAGTCGTGTTAATGTAGTGTTAATAAACATCCAGGCAGAAATGAGAAGTCGTGTTAATGTAGTGTTAATAAACATCCAGGCAGAAATGAGAAGTCGTGTTAATGTAGTGTTAATAAACATCCAGGCAGAAATGAGAAGTCGTGTTAATGTAGTGTTAATAAACATCCAGGCAGAAATGAGAAGTCGTGTTAATGTAGTGTTAATAAACATCCAGGCAGAAATGAGAAGTCGTGTTAATGTAGTGTTAATAAACATCCAGGCAGAAATGAGAAGTCGTGTTAATGTAGTGTTAATAAACATCCAGGCAGAAATGAGAAGTCGTGTTAATGTAGTGTTAATAAACATCCAGGCAGAAATGAGAAGTCGTGTTAATGTAGTGTTAATAAACATCCAGGCAGAAATGAGAAGTCGTGTTAATGTAGTGTTAATAAACATCCAGGCAGAAATGAGAAGTCGTGTTAATGTAGTGTTAATAAACATCCAGGCAGAAATGAGAAGTCGTGTTAATGTAGTGTTAATAAACATCCAGGCAGAAATGAGAAGTCGTGTTAATGTAGTGTTAATAAACATCCAGGCAGAAATGAGAAGTCGTGTTAATGTAGTGTTAATAAACATCCAGGCAGAAATGAGAAGTCGTGTTAATGTAGTGTTAATAAACATCCAGGCAGAAATGAGAAGTCGTGTTAATGTAGTGTTAATAAACATCCAGGCAGAAATGAGAAGTCGTGTTAATGTAGTGTTAATAAACATCCAGGCAGAAATGAGAAGTCGTGTTAATGTAGTGTTAATAAACATCCAGGCAGAAATGAGAAGTCGTGTTAATGTAGTGTTAATAAACATCCAGGCAGAAATGAGAAGTCGTGTTAATGTAGTGTTAATAAACATCCAGGCAGAAATGAGAAGTCGTGTTAATGTAGTGTTAATAAACATCCAGGCAGAAATGAGAAGTCGTGTTAATGTAGTGTTAATAAACATCCAGGCAGAAATGAGAAGTCGTGTTAATGTAGTGTTAATAAACATCCAGGCAGAAATGAGAAGTCGTGTTAATGTAGTGTTAATAAACATCCAGGCAGAAATGAGAAGTCGTGTTAATGTAGTGTTAATAAACATCCAGGCAGAAATGAGAAGTCGTGTTAATGTAGTGTTAATAAACATCCAGGCAGAAATGAGAAGTCGTGTTAATGTAGTGTTAATAAACATCCAGGCAGAAATGAGAAGTCGTGTTAATGTAGTGTTAATAAACATCCAGGCAGAAATGAGAAGTCGTGTTAATGTAGTGTTAATAAACATCCAGGCAGAAATGAGAAGTCGTGTTAATGTAGTGTTAATAAACATCCAGGCAGAAATGAGAAGTCGTGTTAATGTAGTGTTAATAAACATCCAGGCAGAAATGAGAAGTCGTGTTAATGTAGTGTTAATAAACATCCAGGCAGAAATGAGAAGTCGTGTTAATGTAGTGTTAATAAACATCCAGGCAGAAATGAGAAGTCGTGTTAATGTAGTGTTAATAAACATCCAGGCAGAAATGAGAAGTCGTGTTAATGTAGTGTTAATAAACATCCAGGCAGAAATGAGAAGTCGTGTTAATGTAGTGTTAATAAACATCCAGGCAGAAATGAGAAGTCGTGTTAATGTAGTGTTAATAAACATCCAGGCAGAAATGAGAAGTCGTGTTAATGTAGTGTTAATAACATCCAGGCTGAAATGAGACGTCGTGTTAATGTAGTGTTAATAAACATCCAGGCTGAAATAAGACGTTTTTATTTGTCTTTGTATGTGAAATATTTATTATTTCCTCGTTCATGATTGTTATTTTATTACAATAATTTTATTGCGAAGTTTTTGCAACAATTTGGCAAATTGTGCAGTTAGTTTTCACAGCCTCTTTCTTTCTTTTTTTCTTTCTTTCTTTCTTTCTTTCTTTCTTTCTTTCTTTCTTTCTTTCTTTCTTTCTTTCCTGGTTTATTTCTCGCTTTTTAATTCATTCGTTTAATTCTTTCTTTCTTTTTTTTACTTTTTTTCTTTCTTTCTTTCTTTCTTTCTTTCTTTCTTTCTATCTTTCTTTCTTTCTTTCTTTCTTTCCTATTTCTTCTTTCTTTCTTCTTTCTTTCTTTCTTTCTTTCTTTCTTTCTTTCTTTCTTTCTTTCTTTCCTGGTTTATTTCTCGCTTTTTTATTCATTTGTTTAATTCTTTCTTTCTTTCTTTTTTTTCATTCTTTCTTTCTTTCTTTCTTTCTTTCTTTCTTTCTTTCTTTCTTCCTTCCTTCCTTTTTTTCTTTCTTTCTTTTTTTCTTGGTTTATTTCTTGGTTTATTTATTTGTTTGTTTGTTTTTTTTGTTTGTTTGTTTGTTTGGTTCTGTTTTTTTCCCTTCCTTCCTTCCCTCTCTGTATTATAATTTAGATTTTTTTTTTTCATTTGCCCATTTCTTTAATTCTCTCAGTCTTTAAACTCTTTGTTTTCTTTCTTTCTTTCTTTCTTTCTTGCTTTCTTGCTTTCTGACAGGATTAGATTATGATAGGTATCAGACAATGCAAAATACATTTAGGATTGTTTAAAAAAATTATTTTTATTTTTATTTCATTTATATATTAAGATCTCAGCCAGGCTTCATACATCACTTCTTTTTTATCACACCGCTCCTCACAGTAAAGCCTTATATTCTCTCTCTCTCTCTCTCTCTCTCTCTCTCTCTCTCTCTCTCTCTCTCGTTAGATAAAATAAACCCGTAACTTTTACACCGTGTGTGTTTTTTCCTTTGGCTGTGGCACTGCTGCTGTTAATTTGTAAGCTCCATCCATCAGGTATAATGTGTTACTTTCCCCGTTTCCTGACGCTCACCTCGAATATGCCGTAACGCCCGCGTGCTCATGACTACCTCCTTGTTTTCCATCTGAGGTGGGGAAGAAAATGTCCGGAGAAAGGCAGAGGTCGGATGACGAGAGTCCCAGCACCAGCAGCGGCAGTTCAGACGCCGATCAGAGAGATCCTCCGGTGGCCGAGCCCGAAGAGCAGGAAGAGAGGAAGCAGCCCACACCTCCTCAGCAGCAGCAGCAGAAGAAAGCGTCCAAACAGTCCAGCAAAACTCCAGCCAAGCTGTCCTCCAGCGCCAAAAGGTAATTTCTTCTCACACACACACACACACACACACACACACACACACACACACACACACACACATACACAGTCTCGTATTCAGTGCAGGTACTTCAGCAATTCAGGTGTATTCATTAACCAGGTCAACACTCTGAGTGATTATTAGTCCCGCTAGTTTGCAGTAAAGCACTTGGTGGATGTGTAACTCATTTTACATGTTGTAGAACTGACCTGCACCTGACACGTGCATGTTGCCTGCACCCGCTTCATTAATCCGCATTGTAATCATCTCCCTAAATACGCTATACCGAGTAGGTATCGGGTCACCTGACTTTTCCAGCCACGTGTGGTTCTTCCTTAAACTGTTACCTCGAACTTGGAAGCACCCAGTTGTACAGGACGTCTTTGCATTTTCACTTGAACTACGAGACCCAAACCTGTTCCAGCATTTCAGTGCTTCTGTGCACTAAACCGTATGGTTTACATGGTCTGGAGTGGAAGATCTCTGGAGTGGAAGATCTCCTGCTATCAGGGGTGACGAATCACATTTAGTCGAGTTACAGTTGTACTTTTTCTGAAGTATGTTCGGTTTGAAGTAGTAACTACATTTTAAAATAAGACCGTAAAAAAAAAAAAAACCAAGAAATCGAAATAACGCGAGGGGGGGGGGACACGCCCCGGACTCTACTGCAATGACGGATTGTTGGGTGGAGAACAAACGTGCTAAACTCACAAGAAAGAAAGATGAAGACCCCAACCATAGGAGGATTTATATCCCCTTTTCCTATTTAAACTACACTAGAATCCTCCAACTCCAATTTTAAAATGACTTTTTACCTTTACTTGAGTAAATTTTTTCGAGCGGTAAAAAGTCAAATTTCATTGAAGTAACAGTAATTGAGTAGAATATTTAATTACTCTTTCCACACCAGACCTCCACACCTCACCCCACCTGTCTTTACTAACACCCTTAAAGCTGAACAAGCTTAAATCTCCACAAAATCCAGTGGAACATCTTCCAAAAAGAGTGGATTTTATTATAACGGCAAATGTGCACTGGTTCAATCATCTTCATCATCCGAATCAGAATACTTTATTGATCCCATTTAGAAACTGTTTGGTTGCAGTTGTTCACAGTAAAATTTAAATAAACATTAAAGTAAAATAGTAAAAATTGAAATAAATACACATAGTATACATATTATGAAAATTTAATTTGTAGCAGCAGTGAAACAGATGGCAGAAAAAAGTCTGATTACAGTGATGCAGTTATACAAGTTATTGCGCATTTAACAGTTGCAATTATTTTATGAATGAAAATCTATAACCATGACTATATATATATATATATATATATATATATATATATATTCACCAATCAGGTAGAACATTATGGCCACCTGCCTAATATTGTGTTGGTCCACCTTTTGCTGCCAAAACAGTTTTGACCCGTTGAGCATCAACAGCATGAACTTCTTCAGCAGTTTGAGCTACAGGAGCTCGTCTGTTAGATCGGACCACACGCACATCAGTGAGCCTCGGCCGCTCATGACCCTGTCGCCGGTTCACCACTTTTGATAGATACTGACCACTGCAGACCAGAAACATCCCACAAGAGCTGCAGATAGTAGATGCTCTGACCCAGACGTCTAGACGTCACAATTTGTCAAACTCGCTCAAATCCTTACGCCCATTTTTCCTGCTCCTCACATCAACCTTGAGAACAAAATGTTTACTTACTGCCTAATAAATTGCTGTTATACAGTTTGATGGCCACAGGCAGAAATGATCTCTGAGTCTGAAGAAAATCTTATGGTCAGGTGTCCACAAACTTTTGTCCATATTTTGTAATGTGATCATTTTTTTAGAGAATCTGGAGACCAGATCCATCTTTTTTTAGTGTAGGATGAACCGAGTCTGGATCAAATGTAACCCTTTTGTGTGTGTGTGTGTGTGTGTGTGTGTGTGTGTGTGTGTGTGTGTGTGTGTGAGATTCAGTAACGGATCTTTTTTATCAGCGTGTCATAAACCAGATGGGTTCAAAAAGTCAAAAAGCAGAGTGAAGATTATTATTTCTATCTAAAGCTCATTGTGAGATAAAAAAGAAAAAAAATATCTGACACACACACACACATGCACACACACACACACACACACACACATGCACACACACACATGCACACACACATGCACACACACACACACATATACTCGTGCACACACACACACACACACTGACTCTCTTTCAAACAGTGCTTTAAACAGCTCTTGTGTTTGTTAAATGAAGGATCTCGGCTGGAATTAGATTATATGAAAAATGAGACTCATGCAAACATTTAATTATAGCCTTTATTATTACATCCCGATATTGTTGTTCGAACGGTGGGTTGATCCTGTTTTTTTGTTGCAGCTCTGACTGTAGTGCCACCTGCACGGTTTATGTTCATGTTCTCGTTTTAGTACATTATTGTTTCTATAGCTTACACACAGGGACTTAAACATTTTTTAAACGATGACGCATTCACAGAGGAAGTGCACGCATTTCAAGCTGATGGAAGGAGTCTCCAGTATCAGCGGGCAGTTTCCCTCAGGGGTTGAAGCTGTGGCTTTTTTTTTTTAACATCTTCATGTTCAGACGATCCTGTGGTCGATCGATTGTTCTCAGGAAAAAGTATTTTTTACAGCTGAAAGGAATGTGGGCGGGGACAGGAAGTTATGCAGTGTTAATTGATAAATTAATTGTATTTATTTCGAATACTTTATTGATCCCACTGGAAAATTGTCATTTCCTTGCATAGCTTCCTAAAATCGCTGGGGTCAGAGCGCAGGGTGAGCCATGTTACAGCGCCCCTGGAGCACAGAGGGTTAAGGGCCTTGCTCAAGGGCCCCAAGAGTGGCAGCTGGGCGACACAAGTGCTTAAACACCCAAACTTCCCATCAGTAACCCAGAACCATAATCACTGGCGTACCACCTTCTTAAATGTAGCTACGAAAACCCAAAAAACAACAGAACCGAAAGGGTTTTAGTGCCGAATTGGTTCTAGTGACCGAAGCTGCAAGGGACAGCAAGCAAGATTACGACCCGAAGGTACGGTCAGGACGACGTATGCAGATTTTTCAGAAATTATATAGATAAGTAGGAAGAAGTGCGTAAATATAGTGGAAGGCTATGCAGTGTTTTAGTGTTGTTGTTTTTTTATTTCCTCTTAAAACTGACTTTTTCAGGATAGAGTTCAGGTGATATACTTTTTCTTTTTTACAGATGTTTACTTTGACTTATTTAATATTATTATTATTACTATTATTATTATTATTATTATTAATATTATCAATCTATTTATTTATTTAATTTTATTTGTTATTTATAATTTATTATGCTTGGAATGCACTTTAAGTTGTAACTTAAAGGCGCTGTGTCAAATAAAGATTATTTATATATATATGTGTATAAAGAAATAAAGAAAAACGATTATTATATAGAGTAGTAAGTAATACATATTGCTCCTGAATGTATTTGCATGGATTGCATGTGAGTATGAGTTTTAAGTGCTCATGATGCCTGGGGGGGGGAAATAATTCAATCCAATTTGATTTGTAAAGCACGTTTAACAATGAACATTGTCCCAAAGCAGCTTTGCAGAGATAAAGAGGTCATAATATTTTAATTTTTATGTTAGTGCCTAAAAGTTTATGCCTAATGAGTGAGCCGGCTTCAACAGCGGCAGGGAGAAACTTGTGCCGTGAGGAAGAAGAATTGAGAGGAACCGGACTTGAAATGGAACCAATTTTTATCTGGGTGGCACCGAATGTTCTTTTTTACCAGTTCCATCATTGTTGAGGTTCGGTGATAGGCGATTAAATGCAGAACTGTTCGTGCAACCTGCGGTTCTACTCCATTTTAGTCGATTTTATCAATTACAGTTAGAATCCATCCTTATAGTTCTTGAGATGTTTATTAACTTCATGGATCTTTGGGCTGTTTATGTGGAACCATGCTGAGGAAGCTGTACTGATTGGTCTCCAATGGAAGAGAACGCCATCCAGTGGTAGGGCTTCAGGATGAATCAGGCGGATCTGAAAAGAAGAAAGGGACAGGATTGCTGTTCAGTGATACATGAAAGGCTGTTCTCATGTCTTGTAGTTGTGGTTCTTGGTGCCTGTGTGATGAAGGATGATATGTCAAGCTTTAACAAAGAAAATGCTTAAAGAAGGGGCTGTTGGAGGAAAAAAAAACAATCACAGGAAACAGGAAGCTTGGCCTTTTTTTAAATATTTGTTATAGCGGAAAAACTTTTCATATTTTCATAATATGCCCAGTGGTTCGCCACTGTTTCTTCTTTGGAGCACTTTTAACAGATACTGACCACTGCAGACCAGAACATCCCACAAGAGCTGCAGTTTTGAAGATGCTCTGACCCAGTTGTCTAGACTTCACAATTTTTCAAACTCGCTCAAATCCTTACGCTCGCCCATTTTTCCTGCTTCTAACATCAACTTTGAGGAGAAAATGTTCACTTGCTGCGTAATAACTCCACCCACTAACAGGTGCCAAGATGAAGAGATAATCAGTGATATTCACTTCACCGCTCATAATGTTATAACGTCATAATGTCTTGCCTGATCGGTGTTTAAGGAACAAACGTATATATTCTTTTAATAAGGCTTTATCTCCGTGGAGCTGCTTTGAGACAAGGGGTTGTTGTTGTTGTTATAATTATTATTATTCTAAAGTAAATAAGCTCTATTGCCCGAGCTCTAATGCCTTTTCCTATCACTCTTCCTCAATGGAGCGAGGGCGAGATAAAAGTAAAGAAAGACGCACACTCGTCTCCAAAAGCTTGCAGGCCCTTCATGTGTGGGAAGAAAGGGCGAGTAAACCGCGCTTTTTCGTGCTGCAAACATGCTAAATCCTGCCCTGATCCTCAGCCTGCCGCTAACGCTTTCCCCGACAGTCCCCTGTCAAAAACTCAAATTCTCCCACCACCTTCCCTTTCCATCCTTTCCGTTCCCATCCCCGCATAGCCCTCAGTCCCTCATTTGTATGTAAGCTTTTAAAGCCAACCTTTTGTGCTTAAAGCGAGTGGAACGGTCAGGGGGCGGAGCCCGGGATGAAGGGGGCACGGCCTTTCAGATCAGAAGTTCTTTCCAGAATTTATTTTTTCCCCCCGATTGGGCTCCGGCCTGCAATAACAAAGAGGCAGCAGCCATGTTAGCTGGAGCACGGCGTGCAGTCGACTCTGCTCTGGTAGAGGGCACTCGAATTCTCGTGACTCACACAAACACACACACACACACACACATATATGGATCTCACTCACCAATCTCTCCCCCCCCTTCTTTTCTCTCTTTCCCTCTCTCTCATATCCCCTCCCTCTCTCTCCTTCTGTCCCCTGTCTCCCTTCCTCTCTCCTGTCTCTCCTACAGAATCCAGAAGGAGCTGGCTGAGATCACTCTGGATCCTCCACCCAACTGCAGGTAGGCACTTTATCGCTCTTTCAAACACTTGAGAGCTTTTTAACGTTAAACACCAGCCGGTGCGGTGGCTTTTAAACTCAACACACACCAGCCAAGAGACTCCACAGGACCTGGATTTATACTGCTGAATGGCTTCCTGAGTGCGTTTTGTGTCCTGCACTGTTATTATCATTATGGTTATTATGATGATGATGATGATGATGAGGATTGGCGTTAAGGGGATTGTTGACGGACAAGGCGCGTTTTTGGGTGATGCTCATTATTGTTTTTTTACGAGTTCCGTCCCCATTCGGATGATCGTTTTATCTTAAGGAGTCACACTTCATCCAAAAGTGTCTGATGCTGGTGTGTTTGTTAATACATGATAGAAGTTGGTCATACACATGCATTTGGTTATTTAATGTATGTTTCTCTGTGGGTTTGGTGTCATCTGTAACCATGAACAAAACTTTGCTGCGTAGCTCAACACTGTTTTGGATATTCATCCAATTGTGGCCTGAAGACCACTGATGTGGATGAGGTGAAAAGACCTGAGCTGCAGTCAGCGTTTTCATTCATGATGTTTAATAAGGTCAGAGCTCCATAGCAGGAGATCTTCCACTCCAATCCATGTAAAGCAAATCTTCGTGGATCAGAGAGTCTCCAAGTTCAAATGAGTGAAAATCTTTCACACTACAGCATCCAAAGAACTCCATATAACTGTCTGTGATTATTTGGGTGGAAGAACCACATATGGCCGAAAAGGTCAGGTGTCCCAATACTTTTGCTCCACACCGGTTGATAACGAGCTCCCTGAATTGGTGTGCGCGAACGTGTTCAGCTTGTTTATCAGCGCCGTTTTTGCGTCTCGCGCGGGTTCTCATTAACGCGGTAGCTGTTGTGTCGGTTGGATTTGCATGTTAAACACTTTATTGGGCCGTGTTTTTGTACGAGCTCGACAAGGCCGCGGCGTGCGTACGCGGCTAATTATAAGCTGCTTTCATGTTAAATGTTTCGTTTTGTTTATCCGTTCCTTTAATGCACCGTAGACAGCTAATTCATACGATAGCGCCGCTGATCAAATCCATAATTTTTTTTTTGGGTTGGAGAAAGGGATGGAAAAAAAATCTAAAGAATTTTTTAAAGCATTTTAGCATATACACTGATTAGGCATAACATTATGAGTGGTGAAGAGAATAACACTGATTATCTCTTCAGCATGGCACCTGTTAGTTGGGGGATTTATTAGGCAGCAAGGGAACATTTTGTCCTCAAAGTTGACGTGTTAGAAGCAGAAAAAAATGGGCGAGCGTAAGGATTTAAGTCTGAACTATTGACGTCTAGACGACTGGGTCAGAGCATCTCCAAAACTGCATCTTTTTGTGGGATGTTTCTGGTCTGCAGTGGTCAGTATCTAAAATTAATGCTCTTAATCCTTGAAAGGGGTCAGAAGTGTTTTGGCAGCAGAAGGCGGACCAACACAATATTAGGCAGCTGGTCATAATGTTATGTCCGATTGGTGTACTGGGACACCCTTATCCAGAACGTCTTACATTTATTATCTTTTTCATACAGATGAGCTGCTATGGGATTAAGGGTCTTTAAACTCATGACCTTCAGTTCCAAGTCCAACCACCAAGCTCCCACCTCCCCCAAACATATATGGTTCTTCCACCCAAACACAAAGATTGACCCACACAGTAGCCTGAAATTTTTCATTGAACTAGGAGACTTAAACCTGTTCCAGCATGACAATACCCCTGTGCACAAAGCAAGCTCCATGAAGATATGCTTCACATGGGTTAGAAGTCTATGGAAGATCTTGAGTGGCCTGCCATAGTGCTCAAATCCTATTGAACACCTTTGGGATGAATGTGAACATGGACTGCACCTCAGGCCTCCTCAGATCACCTGCATTAGTACCTGACTTTACTACCACAGATCTCCACAATCTCGTGGAACATCTTCCCAGATGAATAAGGGCTATTATGACTGATAGTGGAGACTAAATGTGAAACGACAAGCTTATTTATCAGGACTCACTATGAAGGATGTGTTTTGTAAGACGGAGCCCAGGAGAATATTTTATAAATCTGTGTGATAAATATCTGTATTTATCTCAGAAGAAAGGCACTATCGCTGATATGGTAATAAATACAATCAAATATAATGAAAAATTGTGTTGAAAAGTAATACAAATGTTTTTATTAGTACACAATATGGTCACCAGAATGATGTAGTGTGATGTGGTTAGTGTGTCCATTAACTGTTCACAACTCACGTGTGTGTGTGTGTGTGTGTGTGTGTGTGTGTGTGTTGTCTTTGCATCTTGTTGTTTCGGTGTGAAGTAAAGTTTCTTGTCCTCAAAGACAGGAGTTGAATAGGTCATGGCTAGAGTGTGAAAGGTCTATTTCATCGGTCTGCTTCTTGACCCTGGAAGTGTACAAAGGGGTCAAAGGTTCTACAAGTAAGTTCCTTACATCGACCTTATTTTGTCTGATTTTGTGTCCGACCCAATCTTGTTATTGATGCGACACAGTGAGGAGATCTGCATGAGCAGCATCTGGAGGCAGGTGGAACTTCTATAGCTCACTGTGAAGTCAGTGTAGGTCTTCTAATTCAGGTCCTGTGAGATGTTAGAGGAGTTCATTGCTGACATTGTGGTGTGTAGGTATCGCTTCTTTTTTGGTGAAGTCCATGATTAGATCTGGAGGAGATTGAGGATTGGGGTTTGACAGAAGGGTCTGACAGAATTTCCCCAACCTCAGTTTTCTGTCTGTCTCTCTGTCTGCCTGTCTGTCTGTTTGTCTGTCTGTCTGTCTGTTTGTCTGTCTGTCTGTCCAGGAAGCTGGTTGGTGCAGAGAGCTGGACCATTTGGAGCATTGTGAATTGTATAAGGATGCAAGGGGAGGAGGGTCAATACTTATACAAGACTAACAAGGCTTAAATTAAATTAAAATAAAATCATTGCTATTAATGGCGTTATAGATGTAAAGTGGGCGTGGCTAACCTAGAGTAACCCCGGTATACCTGTTACTGACGAATCAAATGTCAAAACCGCATCATTTTTTTAAACTTTTTTTTCATTGTATGTCTGAGCAGCCTGATGAGATCTCTGTGTTTCCATGATATCGTATTCATCCGTATTAATCGGTCCATCCGTCTGTCTGTCATCGCGTAATGCCGTCGTTACTGTTTCCTGTCTCCAGGCAGCTACAGGAAACATCCTATTCACAGAACCTCCACATTGTCTGGAAACACGAGCTGGGTGATATCACACTTCATCCTGATTCCTTCTACATGCGCTTATTCAAAACACCGGCAGCACGCCTGACAAATCCTGTACGGCTGTCAACACACTCACACACACACACACACACACACACACACACACACACACACACACAACACACACACAACACTCCTCATTAGGGCGCTCGTCTATGCAGAGACTCGTCCTGATACTGAAATAAATATTGCTACGTATTAATGACTCAAACGCATCATGGAACATTTGATTTCATTCTGTTTGTCGTGGTCTGTGTTGCAGTGAAACAGTGTGAGCGTGATCTGATTTCAAAGAGCCTGATAACACACTCACACAGTTACGTTTAATTTTATTTTGTGTATGTATGTGTGCGCGTGTGTGTGTGTGTGTGTGTGTGTGTGTTTATATATATATATATATATATATCTACCATTACTCCCTGCACTGATGCTTCATTACGTAATCATTCGTAAAATCCTAAACGGATTTTAAGCATCACTGTCTAGAGTTCCACCTCAGGATGAAGCTTCAGGATGAAAGGGTGCATGGCTGCTATACATCTATGAAGCTTTGTACACTGAGGTTTACTTTTGGAACTTCTTGCTGGGGTCCTTGTGGTATATATATATATATATTAGCAATTAACAGTAAAATATTGTATAAACTATACAGCATGTATGTTTGTTGCAAAGGGCTCGTAGTCGAGTTTCTCGAGTGCACAGGAGTTTTTTTAATTTGTTAAAAAAAATCTTAACACTGGGATTATATATATATATATATATATTCCACTAGATGTTGGAGTGCGATTGTGGAGATTTTTTTCTCATTCGGCCACAAAAGTCTTAATGAAGTCAGGTACTGATGTAGGTGAGGTGAGGAGACCTGGGGTTCAGTCAGGATTCACATTCATACTGTTTATTTTATAGTTGAGGTCAGAGCTCTATAGCAGGAGTTCTTTTACTCTATTCCATGTAAAGCAGATCTTCATGGAGCTGGATTTGTGCACAGGGTTGTGTGTTGTCATGCTGAAACAGGTTTGGGATCAGGTTCATGTCTGGTTCAAGTCGAGGGAAAATGTGATGCTGGTGCATCTAAAGATTTCTTATTCAGTGATGTACCTTAAAGGCAGGTGTCCCAATACTTTTGCTCACAAAACTGACATTTAAACGGGGAACTCTCTCTCTCTCTCTCTCTCTCTCTCTCTTTCTCTCTCTCACTCTCTCTCTCTCTGTTTTTCTCTGTTCTCCCTCTCATTCTCTCCCTGTCTCTGCTTTTGTCTATTTCACTCTTTGTTTTCCTCTGTCTCTGTTTTTATCTCTGTGCTTTTGTTTCTCGATTTCTTCTCTCTCACTGTCTTTTTGTCTCCCGCTGTTTCTTCTGTCATCTTCCTTTCTTCTCCATGCCCCATTTCTCTTTTTGTCTTTTTGTGTGTCCTATTGTCTTTCTGTCTTTATTTTCTCTGTGCCTGTATTTTTTTCTTTTTTGTTACTTTTCTCTATGTTGCTCTTTCTGTTCCTCTCTCTCTTTCTCTCGTTTTCTCTACATTGCTCCCCCTCTTTTTCTATCTCTTTCTCTGTCTCTGTGTGTCTGTCTGTCTGTCTTTCCCTCTATCTCTGGCTCTCTTTGTTAATTTATCTCTTTCATCTCCACAATCCCTTTCAACCTTTATTTCTTTCTGTGTCATGTTGACTTTTTTTTGTTTGTTTGTTTGTTTTGCCTGTCTTTCTTTTTTCTGTCTATACCTCTTCTTCTCTGTCTTCTTATTCATCCTTCTTTCTTTCATACTTTCTTTCTTTCTTTCTTTCTTTCTTTCTTTCTTTCTTTCTTTCTCTCTCTCTCTCTGTGCCTTTTTCCCTTGTTTGATTTGACTGTCTATATCTCTCTTTCTCTCTGGCCTCTGTTTTATCCATCTTTCTTTCTCTCTCTCACAATCTCTCTGCCTTTCTCTATTTTCTTTTGTCTCCATGACCCTTTTTTCTTTCTTTCTTTCTTTCTTTCTTTCTTTCTTCTCTCTCTCTCTCTCTCTCTCTCTCTCTCTTTCTTTCTCTTTTTTTCCTCTTTCCTTTCTTTAATGAACTCATATGGATTAAGTGAAAATGAAATCTGTCCATCTATCTTTCCCAGTGTTTCTGTTGTTTTTAGTTGTAAATGTGAGAGTGGACAGATGTGGACATCATGGGAAACTGCTACTTTGGCCAGGAAAAACAGAATGATGTGGATTAGAAGATCCGCATATGAAAGTAGTTTTAAATTGAATAGAACAGCATCTGTTGAAGTCTGGAAAATGGCTGTGTGTCTGCTTCTTACTAATTTATTAAGACTGACATTGCCAGCATTGCGGAGGCTAATTAGTTTCCGAGCTGCTCAGTTTTTTTATAGCTAATATACATACACACCTGTACAGATCAACACTGAGTATACAACACATCTGTGTGAAATTAAAATCAACCAGCAGAAGTGCACAGTTTGAGTTATATCATGTGAGATCAGATGTAAAGTGTACAGTTTGTGAGATTGGATATAAAGTGCACAGTGTGGGTTGTATTATGTGAGATCAGATGTAAAGTGTACACTGTGTGAGACTGGATATAAAGTGCACAGTGTGGGTTGTATTATGTGAGATCAGATGTAAAGTGTACACTGTGTGAGACTGGAAATAAAAGTGCACAGTGTGGTTTGTATCATGTGAGATCAGATGTAAAGTGTACAGTGTGTGAGATTGGATATAAAGTGCACAGTGTGGTTTGTATCATGTGAGATCAGATGTAAAGTGTACACTGTGAGATTGGGGATATAAAGTGCACAGTGTGGTTTGTATTATGTGAGATTGGATATAAGTGTACAGTGTGTGAGATTGGATATAAAGTTGCACAGTGTGGGTTGTATTATGTGAGATCAGATGTAAAGTGTACACTGTGTGAGACTGGATATAAAGTGCACAGTGTGGGTTGTATTATGTGAGATCAGATGTAAAGTGTACACTGTGTGAGACTGGATATAAAGTGCACAGTGTGGTTTGTATTATGTGAGATTGGATATAAAGTGTACAGTGTGTGAGACTGGATATAAAGTGCACAGTGTGGGTTGTATTATGTGAGATCAGATGTAAAGTGTACACCGTGTGAGACTGGATATAAAGTGCACAGTGTGGTTTGTATCATGTGAGATCAGATGTAAAGTGTACACCGTGTGAGACTGGATATAAAGTGCACAGTGTGGTTTGTATCATGTGAGATCAGATGTAAAGTGTACACCGTGTGAGACTGGATATAAAGTGCACAGTGTGGTTTGTATCATGTGAGATCAGATGTAAAGTGTACACCGTGTGAGACTGGATATAAAGTGCACAGTGTGG
>MU562658.1:3496882-3586882 GCA_024362625.1 Silurus asotus
TCGCACTACACATCTTTATAATCGCACTACACATCTTTATAATCTCACTATACATCTTTATAAACTCACTACACATCTTTATAATCGCACTACACATCTTTATACTCGCACTACACATCTTTAAAATCGCACTACACATCTTTATAATCGCACTACACATCTTTAAAATCTCACTATACATCTTTATAATCTCAATACACATCTTTATAATCGCACTACACATCTTTATAATCGCACTACACATCTTTAAAATCGCACTACACATCTTTATAATCGCACTACACATCTTTATAATCGCACTACACATCTTTATAATCGCACTACACATCTTTATAATCGCACTACACATCTTTATAATCGCACTACACATCTTTATAATCGCACTACACATCTTTATAATCGCACTACACATCTTTATAATCGCACTACACATCTTTATAATCTTACTACACATCTTTATAATCTCACTACACATCTTTATAATCTCATTATACATCTTTATAATCTCACTACACATCTTTATAATCTCACTACACATCTTTATAATCTAACTACACATCTTTATAATCTCACTACACATCTTTATAATCTCATTATACATCTTTATAATCTCACTACACATCTTTATAATCTCATTATACATCTTTATAATCTCACTACACATCTTTATAATCTCACTACACATCTTTATAATCTCACTATACATCTTTATAATCTAACTATACATCTTTATAATCTCACTACACATCTTTATAATCTCATTATACATCTTTATAATCTCACTACACATCTTTATAATCTCACTACACATCTTTATAATCTCACTATACATCTTTATAATCTAACTATACATCTTTATAATCTCACTACACATCTTTATAATCTCATTATACATCTTAATAATCTCACTACACACCTTTATAATCTCATTATACATCTGTATAATCTTACTATACATCTTTATAATCTCACTACACATCTTTATAATCTTACTATACATCTTTATAATCTCATTATACATCTTTATAATCTCACTACACATCTTTATAATCTCACTACAAATCTTTATAATCTCACTATACATCTTTATAATCTTACTATACATCTTTATAATCTCATTATACATCTTTATAATCTCACTATACATCTTTATAATCTAACTATACATCTTTATAATCTCACTACACATCTTTATAATCTCACTATACATCTTTATAATCTCACTACACATCTTTATAATCTCACTATACATCTTTATAATCTCATTATACATCTTTATAATCTCACTACACATCTTTATAATCTCACTGCACATCTTTATAATCTCACTATACATCTTTATAATCTCACGACACACCTCTGTAATCTCACTACACATCTTTATAATCTCACTATACATCTTTATAATCTCACTATACGCCTCCATCACCTCACTTTACACCTCAATATCCTCTCTATAGATCTCTATAATCTCACTACACACCTCTGTAATCTCACTACACATCTTTATAATCTCACTCCACATCTTTATAATCTCACTATACATCTTTATAATCTCACTATACGCCTCCATCACCTCACTTTACACCTCAATATCCTCTCTATACATCTCTATAACCTCACTATGCATCTCTATAACCTCATTGGAAAAAAAACTCCATAACCTCACAGGTACCCTCTTTGATCCTACTATATACTATATAGACACATGATCGTGGTGGGTCTAATCAGCAAGAACGACAAGTCAGCATACAGAGAGTCGGTGCACCAGTTAACAGCCTGGTGTGGCACGAACAACCTGTCTCTAAATGTTGACAAAACCAAAGAGATGGTTTTTGACTTCAGGAAAGCACAGAGTGACTATTTTCCACTGATCATTGATGGATCCTCAGTGGAGATCGTCAAGAGCACCAAATTCCTTGGTGTTCATCTGGCGGAAAACCTCCCCTGGTCACTCAACACCAGCTCTATCAGCAAGAAAGCCCAGCAGCGTCTCTACTTACTGAACAGGCTAAGGAAAGCTCATTTTCCTCCCCTTATCCTCACCATGTTCTACAGAGGGACCATTGAGAGCATCTTGAGCAGCTGCATCACTGCCTGGTTTGGGAACTGCACCGTCTCGGATTGCAAGACCCTACAGAGGATAGTGAGGACGGCTGAGAGGATCATCAGAGTCTCTCTCCCCTCTATCATGGACAGTTACACCACACGCTGCATCAGCAAAGAAAACAGCATTGTGGACGACCCCACACACACCCCTCACACACACACACTTCACCCTTCTGTCATCAGGAAAACGGTTCCGAACCATTTGGGCCTTACATCCAGACTGTGTTACAGCTTTTCCCTGCAAGCCATCAGGTTTCTCAACACAGTACTAAACTGGAACACACACAAACACACACACTCGCACTTCATGTAGCTTTATGTTGTTTAGTGTAGCACCAGGGTTCTGGAGGAACGTTGTCTCGTTTATTCTGTGTACTGTGAACCACTGTGTATAGAAGAAATGACTATAAAAGCCTCTTGACTTGACTTGATATACAAATTACAGCCTTACTATAGACCCCCATAACTTCTGTTACCTCATTATACACTTTTATAACCTAACTATATACCTCCATATCATAATTTGACACCTCTATTACTAAAACATACCTCCCTACCCTGAATATACACCTCTATAACCTCACTATACACCTCTATAATTTCACTATGCACATCTATAACCTAAATATACACCTCTATATCCTCAATATATACCCTTTATAACCTCATTATACACACTATACCCTCATTATACATTTCTTTAATCTCAGTATACACCTCCATTATATCATTATGCACCTCTATAGCCTCACTGTGTACCCCTAAAATCTCATTATTCACCTCTATCACCTCAGTATGCACCTTCGTAAACTTACTGTACACCTCTATAACCCCACTGTACACCTCCGTAACTAAGATTTAACAAGTTGATGATATATCGCTGATTGCATTGCGCTTTTAAATAAAAAAAACAAAAAAAACAAAAAAAACAACAAATGCCACTCATTCCATATATTCCCTTCTTGACCCTGACACTCAGCGTAAAAAAGCTGAAAATGTTGCTCCATCTGCATTGAAGTAGTCTCAGAAGAGCTGTATAAATAAACATCTAAATGAATGCTTCAACATAATTTAGTCTGTTTGTGTGAATCAAAGCTCAAGTCTTTGGAGAAGATTCCTCCAGCGGTCTGTGAAAGCAGCTGTGGTGTTTTTAATGATATGATGCTTGTGCATGTGTGCGGGTGTGTGTGTGTGTGTGTGTGTGTGTGTGTGTGTGTGTGTGTGTGTGTGTGTGTTTTATAATCTGTCAGCTTTGCTACCTGTCAATTTGACGTGTGAAAGAGAGAGAGATAGAGAGAGGGGGGGGGGTATTTTGCAGTAGTGGAAAAAAGCAAGCCGAGACGGCCTCTCATTACGTATCCTGAACAAAGGAATGTGGGCTCTTAGGCCAGCTGCTGGTCTCTTTCTGACACACACACACACACACACCACTTTATGAAGGGCATCCAACGTAAAACGTGCCAAATCGAATATGCGGATCACGATTCGGAATTTCATACCGGATCGGTCAAAGCCCGGGTTACCGCCGACCGCCACAGGTATTGTTAGCCAACAGGGTACCGGTGGAAATTGGGCTACTTTTGGCTGAAGGAGGAGAAGGAGAGGATGAAGTAGTGACAGTGTAGCTAGACAGCATCAGATGGTGGTCTGTAAAATGGCTTTAGAGGTAAAGAAGAAGAGGGGGCAAATGAGGACTGAAAAAGAATTAGATGGTGGAAACTGAAGAAGGCAGACTGTAGTGTGAGATTTAGGGAAGAGGTCAGACAGGGGCTCAGTGGTGGTGAAGAGGTGCTGGATGATTGGGCAACTACTGCAAAAGTGATGAAGGAGACAGCTAGAAAGGTACTTGGTGTGACATCTGGAAATAGAAAGGAAGACAAAGAGACGTGGTGATGGAGATTGCAGGAGAGCATAAGGAGAAAGAGGTTGGCAAAACAGATGAATGATGATTAATGAGAAAAATGAGAGGGAGAAGGTTGGATGATTAGGAGATGAAGCAGGAAGTGGATAGGATTAGTAAGGAGGAAGTGAGAGAGATAAATAAAAGGAAGAAGAGTGGAAAGTCGGTTGGAAGCATGGAGATGTTTAGGAGAGATGCAGTGGAGTTTTTAAACCAGATAGTGTAACAAGATTCTGGAAGGTGAGAGGATGCCTGAGGTTTGGAGAAGGAGTGTGCTGGTACCGATCTTTAATAATAAGGGATATGTGCAGACCTGCAGTAACTACAGGGGAAAAAAGTTGATCAGTCACACCATGAAGTTATGGGAAAGAGTAGTGGAAGCCAGGCTGAGAAAAGAGGTGACCATCTGTGAGCTACAGTACGGTTTCATGCCGAGGAAGAGCACTACAGATGCATTCTTTGCTTTGAGAAGTATAGAGAAGGTCAGAAGGAGTTGCATTGTGTGTTTGTGGATTTAAAGAAAGCGTACGATAGGGTGCCGAGAGAGGAGTTGTGGTATTGTATGAGGAAGTCTGGTGTGTCAAAGAAGTATGTGAGGGTGGTGCAGGACATGTATCATGACAGTGTGACAGCAGTTAAGTGTGCAGTAGGAACGACAGACTGGTTCAAGGTGTAGGTGGAACTGCATCAAGGGTCAGCCCTGAGCCCTTTCCTGTTTGCAGTGGTGATGTACAGATTGACGGACAAGGTCAGACAGGAGTCTCCCTGGACTATGATGTTTGCGGATGTTATTGTGATTTGTGGTGAGAGTAGTGAGCAGGTTGAGAAGAGCCTGGAGAAGTGGAGGTACATGTTGGAGAGAAAGGGAATGAAAGTCAGTAGGAGTAAGACAGAGTACATGTGTGTAAATGAGAGGGAGGACAGTGAAGTGGTGCGGTTGCAGGTAGAAAAGGTGGAGAAGGTGGAGGAGTTCAGGTACTTGGGGTCAACAGTGCAAAGTAATGGAGAGTGTGTAAGAGAAGTGAAGAGTGCAGGCAGGGTGGAGTGGGTGGAGAAGAGTGATATTGAGTAAAAGACAGGAGGCGGAGCTGGAGGTAGCAGAGCTGAAGATGTTGACATTTTCAAGTTTATGTCACATGAACATGTCTTTGGCCAGCCTAACTTTTCTGTGCTTAAAAGTATAGAACTGCAGCTTTATATAATTATATACCTGTATATAACCTGATATATTATGGCTGAACTCTTTCTGGTTGAACTCTGGGGGGCCAGCCACTCAATCAAATCATGTGCTCTTTTGGCAAGAGCTGTATATATTATATTATGACTCTTGCTAATCAAAGAAGGTTGTCTGATTCATTTATGTGCAAACTAGAGGTTTTATTAAGTAGAACAAAGCTTTAACCATCCAAATAACTGAGAACTAAGGAACCCTGTTTTGTATCAAGAGCATCGTCAGCATGATTGTCATTGTACAAGGTGGTATCGAAAAGGTTTTAGTAGTTTTGGAACACACCAACAGATGGCAGCACAAGGCTGCACACACAGTCACAGGGAGCACCCACCTTCATAAGTCAGTGTGCCACAAGACATCGTCCTGTGTATATCGGGAGAAAACCCTCATGTGATCACTGTAAAACAAAAATTACCATAAAGAACACATAAGGAACTTATCGCAAAAAATGCGTACAAATAGTTTTTCCGGCTTCCGATCTGCTGTCATTGCGAGAGCGGCCTTAAGAGGTGAATCGCTGCCTTCCCGTTCTGTTTGTTTTTACACGTGAGACTGCGCGCTGCACAAAGAGCGCTATATACAATTTTTATCAATTACATAATTGTATTTGTTCATATATTCTTATTTATTCAATTTAGTGCATTTTCATGACAGTTCTGTTTTTTTATGTTTGTGATAAAGTTCAATACAAATTTAGTTTAGGTGATTGGTTTGTTTTTTTTATCCCGAATACATTAAAAAAACTATTGGTTGATTTATTCGTGACCGGCAAGTTCGATCCAACCTAGCTATTCGTATCGGCAAAATCTACTATCGGTCGACCTCTAGTCTATATAACTTGTAATCTCTGCCATAGTCAAAACTGTAAAAATGCCATAACGCTTTATCATACCATCTTGATCCTGCCATGGAAATAGCCATTGATGCTGGTGTGGCAAAAAATATAAAAATAAATAAACAAACAAACACTTTCTGAAGGCTGCGTCTACTCTCCTTCAGTGCTTTAGTTTCATTTAGGATGTAAATCCAACCACTTACAGCAAAGGACACATTTTAGAGTTAGCTTTTTAGACACTTATATCTAAATATCTAAATATTTTAGGTCACCGTCATAATAAACTTTGTTTTTCACAGTTTTTTCTCAATCCTTGAACGTTTACTGTTACCTCACCCCCAAGTGACTGGTTTGCCATTAGTGAAAGACACTTCAGCTACTAGAAATCAGGTTTCACCCCCTCAGATTGTGATGTTCTTTCACCTTGGTTTACTTAGGAGGTTACATGCCAGAGCTTGCATTCAAACTCCTCGTCTTATACTACAAAGAGGAGTTGTGATCCACGAAATGCTTTTCTGTATTATTAATAAACTGTTACGAACTTCTCACCACCTCTTCTCTAGCTCTCCATCCGAGCTCTGCTCTAAATTATTCAACAGTCATTACTCAAGGGCTTCCAAGTGGGGCAACTGTGCAAAGTGTTCATCCTTTTGTCAGGTGGATTTCAAGTTAAAATTCTCTTGATGCCAATGTCCAAGGATCGACTGAAAGTCATTTTTTTTTTTAGATAAAAGAAGGTTCAGCAATTATGTAGAAGTGAATCCAAGAGAAAGAAGTTTGTTCTTATTTTTTGGTCGTTTTGGTCTCATCTGTTATGGCTTTGTATTTCAGCCAATCAGGAGATACACTTGATTACACCAGTTGATCAGTTGATCTTGGTATCTAAAATGATTCTTTATTGCACTCTAACCACCCTGGCCTTGGTCTTTTGGGAATAAAAATGGACATCCCTGCTCTGTCCCCTGTTAGCCACTATGACTAGGAAATCTGGTGTGCCTGTCTGGAGGGAACCCATCTGGGAAAATCTGTGGTTAGTTGTATTAAGGTATCCATGACTACTATTAAGTTAGTACTTTTAGCAAATAGAATTGTATCACAAAGCAGCTTTACAAACATCTGGATGTAAAGGGATCTCTAATTAGACAGTCAAGTCTGCTAGGAAAAACACTGTGAAAAGAACCACAATGCTGGATACTGCATTTGGCATTACTCTTCCACAACCGTATGCTGTATATAAAGTACGACTAAGTCAAGATTTTTTCAGCAGTCAGGATTTTCCCTGAAAATGCGTCAAATTTGGGCTGTTTTGGTTGTTTCTAGGGTGGGGTGGTCCACATGAATCTAGAGAGAGGACATCCTCTGTAGCACTGAGCAATGAGAAATGTCTGAGCATTGCTGGAGTGCTAAAAGTAACATTAGAGTCTTTTCAAATTAGCTGAATTTGATAAAGTCTTGTGACAAAACCTATAATAGGAATATTATAGCTATAATAAATCATAGTACTTTGGATACAGTGTATCCTAAGTTTCTACTTTAACTCAAGTACCTTGTTTGGGTACTTCTTCCACCATTGATAGCCACTTGCCATCACTATCTTCTGCCAGGTTTTCTGGCCAAGCACTGTGTGTCCTTCCTACCCCTGTGTGCTCTGTATCGCTTCTTCAAGTCCTCTTTCTTTTTCCCGGGACTTGAAACTGACCACAATTGCCACATTTCTCAAAAAGACAGGGCCCCGAAGACCTCAAAAATGACAGTTTCATTTTTAACCTCGCCCTCTTTGGTAAATGACTGAAGTCTGTGGGCAGAACAATGTATTGCCTTTGATGACCTTAAGGAAGAGTTTCATTGTGGGTTTAAGGCAAACCTCAGTAATGAAACCTTTCAGGTTAGGGTGATAAATGACTTGTTGTTTGTTGCAGACCGAGGCTGGACCGTGCTTGTTCTTCTGATTTTTTTTTTTTTTTTTTTGGGGGCGGGGGGGGGGCCGGTTTTTTTTTTTTTTTTTTTTTTTTTTTTTTTTTTTTTTTTTTTGCTGACTTTGAAAGTGTGCCATGACACACAGCTGCATCAACTTGAAAAATTGACCGGTCTCACTGTTGCGGTAATATTTTGGTTTAGGTCACATATCTTTGACAATTGGACTCTATTGCTTGGTTTATCCTCTCCCATGGTGTCCCTCAAGGCTCAGATCTTAGCACACAGCTGGGTGGAGGTGGGGTGTGCAGATCACAGCTGGGTGAAGGTGGGGTGTAAAGGTCAGAGATGGTCAAAGTGTGTGGTGTTCAGCTTACATCTGGGGAGAGGTAAGGTTTACTGGGTGAAGGTGGGGTTTAAAGATTACAGCTGGGTGGAGGTGTGTATGTGTGGGGTTAGGGGGGGGGGTTACAGGTCACAGCTGGGTGAAGTGGGGGTTTACATGTCATAGCTGGGTAAAGTGTGGTTTGTACAGGTCACATCTGGATGGTGATGGGGTATACAGGTCGCATCTGAATGGTGGTGGGGTATACAGGTCACTGCTGGATGGAGGTGGTGTATACAGGTCATAGCTGGATGGAGGTGGGGTATACAGGTCACTGCTGGATGGAGGTGGGGTATACAGGTCACTGCTGGATGGAGGTGGGGTATACAGGTCGCATCTGAATGGTGGTGGGGTATACAGGTCACTGCTGGATGGAGGTGGTGTATACAGGTCACTGCTGGATGAAGGTGGGGTATACAGGTCACTGCTGGATGGAGGTGGGGTATACAGGTCACTGCTGGATGGAGGTGGGGTATACAGGTCACTGCTGAATAAAGGTGTAACAGTGTTAAGCTTCACAAATACACCAGGAAAAAAAATACAAAAGTAATTGTGTGTGTGTGAGTGTGTGTGTGTGTGTGTGTGTGTGTGTGTGTGAGTGTGTTCACAGGGTCAGATTTTTTGCTAAAATCTGTTTTTCTCTCTCTCTCTATAATGCCTTTCCCCCTTTCTTTTTCTGATTCTTTCATTCCTTTCTCCTGAATGCTTTACTCTGTTCCTTTAATTCTGTCTCTCTTTCTTTCAGTGACTATCTCTCTATATCTCTATCCTTGGAGAGAGAGAGAGAGAGAGATAGAGAGAGAGAGAAAGAGAGAGAGAGAGAGAGAGAGAGAGAGAGAGAGAGAGAAAGAGAGAAAGAGAGAGAGAGAACTAGGGTAAGAGGAGGAGATCTCTATTTCTCACTGTAATGTTTTCTCTCTCACTTTCTCTGCTTTGGTTTCTCTTTTCACTTCTACATCTATATTTCTGTCTAGGCTCAGCAGTTTCAGAGGAGGTCATGTGTGTGTGTGTGTGTGTGTGTGTGTGTGTGTGTGTGTGTGTGTGTGTGTGTGTGAGTGAATGCGTGTGAGTGTCTGCTCTGTCATGCCTGTGAAACCCTCGCTGCTCCGTCATCACACACAGTTCACACTGAAGTGGTAAGAAGCGATTCAGCACTTTCGTCAGAGTGCAGTGGAGTGGAGGAGCCCTGATCAACTCAGTGCTACTGAAACAGCATGTCTACATTCTACACTGCAATTACCTCCCAAATCTGCCTTTCACTTCACAGCCGATACAACAATTCTCCTGTGAATACTTGAGCGTTTCTATGGCAACCACTCACTCAGGGAATTCCTGGATAGAAACGAGTGTAACTGTTCATCTCAGGAAGTTTGATGATTAAGAGGGAGATGATTATTTTGTATTAGTGGAAGGGGTCTTTAGTGCCATGGCTTTTGTAATAGATGGATGGATGGATGGATAGCTAGCTAGATAGATAGACAGATGTACAGATGATGATAAAATGGATATATAGCTGGATAGACAGATACATAAATGGATTGGATTTAAATGGATGCATGGATAAATGGATGGATGAATAAATGATGGATAGATAGATAGATTTGCAGCATAGTCTAGTACTATCTATCTATCTATCTATCTATCTATCTATCTATCTATCTATCTATCTATCTATCTATCTATCTATCTAGATAGCCTATCAAAGCTAGCTGCATTATTTATGAGTCTATAGCTGGATAGACTGATAAATAAATGGATTGGATTTCAATGGACAGACAGACGCTGGATGCATGGATGGATGGATGGATGGATTGTCTGGATAGATAGATAGACTGGTTTGAAGATAGATAGATGTCTAGAAGTCTAGATAGGTAGATAGTTAGATATATTGATTGATTTGCGGCGTAGTCAGATGCACACTGAATTAAATGTGATGTTATAATTGGAGGAAAGTGATGTGGTGGTGCAGTGAAACATGATCACACTGAAACCAAAAAAAAAAAACAGTGTAAAAGTAGAAGAATGACCGGATAAAAACACTGTATGTTGTTAACTACTCCGGTTCAGAAGTGGCTCGGGGAGCGAATGCAGAGCCTTGTTCAGATCAGCGTAGGGTCTCAGCACAGCCATGAGCTGCTGTACAGTGCGATCGCTGTCATCGGTTTATATGACCTCCCGAGCCGCTTTGTTCTACAGCCGAGCTGGTGAGTTTTCTACTAAAATATAATAAAGCATAATGACATATTTATATGAAATTTGGAAGCTCTGATGATCATGATGATGATAGTGGTGGTGGACTTTAACTGTTTTACTTCTTCTGCACTCTGCACTGTCTACAGGGTGTGTACGTGCATGAATATCTGAGCCAGTGTTTGTGTATTATATCTCCGGTGTGTGTGTGTGTGTGTGTGTGTGTAGATACAAACTGAAGAGATATTGACTCTCAAAGCTTACAGTCTCCCTCATAGCTCTGCTTGGTTGAGTGGTTTTTCTCTCAGTGTATTTATTTCTGCGATTCCATGGAAATAAACTGCAATAAATATTTCTTTTAAATGTTGTATCAGGTTGCAACAGAAACCTCAAACAGACCCGCATCATCAAACACGTGTGCATTATATTCATGTTGTTTTGTGTTTATTTTTTTTTCATTTGAAATGCTCGGTTTGTTACTGTCACGTATATACAAAGGTGAAAAGAGGGTTTATAAGCGCTGTGTGAAAAGTCAAAACACTTCAAATTCAAATTATTGTGTTGGTTTTTACGCTTGCCCATTTTTCCTGCTCCGGACACATCAACTTTGAGGACAAAATGTTCACGTTGCCTAATAAATCCATCCGCTAACAGGTACCATGATGAAGAGATAATCAGTGTTGTTCACTTTACCTATCAGTGGTCCCACTGATCAATGTACATAAACCAGAATCATTTACTTACACTTTATGGGCAAAAGTTTTGGGACACCTGAGTTCTCTAGCCAGATGTGCTTCTTCCCCAAAAGTTTACCCCAATGTTGGAAAAACACTATTGTATCAGATGTCTATGGATGCAGTAGCATGAAATTCTCCCTTCACTCCCAGTATGAAAATGCCCGTGTTCACAAAGCTAGCTCCATGAAGATATGCTTTATATAGGGTGGAGAGGAAGATCTTCTTCCTTAGAGCTCTGACTGTCTTCCCTGGAGACTGGAGGTTATTTTAACAGCAAATGTGGATAAAATGTGGAATTAGATGTTCATAAGATGTTGCTTTTTGGTCAAGTTTTCACAATTAGTTCTGTATATTGGGGACAATATATTTATATATATATACAATATAAAGGCTTATTTGTGTGTTTTCTCGTAATGACTATTAAAAAGATCAGTTCTAAGAAACTGGATTTAAACTAGAGCTAAATATCCGTAACAGGAACACATTACTGAGGGCAATGAAACATTAAAAATGAACATCGACGTCCCTGATATTCATCGCGGAAAGAATTAAGCCTCGCAGATTTCAGCTCGTGGCGCAATTACAGTGTATACATTTGTTTTTTTTTCAGGGAAATTGCTATTAACACTTCATATGAGGCTGATAAGGTCCACTCGGGGTAATCACAAAAGATCATCCAGTAAATTGGCTGTTATTGATCACACCGCTGCACACCGGTCACCTCAGCGTGCGATGCAATAGTATCTCACGCGCACACACACTCACACACAGTAAATCACCCTCAAGTGCAGCGTCTTTGAATAAAAATAATACGTAACACATTATTTAGTCAACATACCAAAAAACATACTCTTTATTTCCTTTCATCATCTCTGTTTCTGAACAGATGTAATGTCAGGTCACATGCACACACACACACACACACACACACACACACACAGTGGCTTTTATATTAATAAATCTAGCCCGAATGTGACATTTCCAGAGAGCATGTGAAAGTTCACTCAGCATCATAATTACAGAACGATTGCACCCTTATTCTGCCTGTCAGATCAATATTAGTGTAGGGCTGAGATGTGTGTGTGTGTGTGTGTGTGTGTGTGTGTGTGTGTGTGTGTGTGTGTGTGTGGTGAGAGACAGACAGACAGTGCGCAGGCTGTAAGAGCCGTCAGTTTAGCTCCGAGAGAACCGTGGATGTGGTGGTGGAGTGGGTAACGTCGCCTTGTCCATGTCGTGTCAGTTATTCACAGCTCTCGGTGCATGTGCTTCTAGTAGAAGGTCAAAGCTTTCGAAGAAATTTGATGAGCAGCGTTTGATAGAGAAGGGACGTGGTAATTTTATCGTTTTATTGCAGACAGACATGGAAAGTTTTGTCGTTTTATTTTGCAATGTCTATATTTTATAATCGTTTTATTATCCTGTAATACTGCTGAAGCCGGACCTCAAAAACACACTTCTCATTCTTTAAATAATTTATAATTCATGGAAATTGCCATTTACGAAAAACTAGGGAGATGTGGGATTAAGAGATACTGTCTCCAATAGGAAGAGACACAAACTGAGGATTAAAAAAAAAACACAACGAGAGACTGCCTGAGATTAAGAGAGATACTAAAAGTGTCCTGAGATTAAGAGAGAAACAGAGTCTATCTGAGACAAAAAAAACACAAGAGACTGTCTGAGATTAAGAGAGACACTAAGAGAAACTGTCTGAGATAAAAAAAAACACAACAAGAGTCTGTTTAAGATTAAGAGAGACAAAAAAGGGACTGTTTTAGATTAAGAGAGACACATAGAGAGATTGTCTGAGTTTAAGAGAAACACAAAGAGAGACCGTCTGGGATTAAGAGAGACACAAAGAAACACTGTCTGGATTAAAAGTGACACAAAGAGATACTGTCTGAGTCTAAAGAAGATAAAAAAGTGGGACTGTCTGAGATTAATACAGATGCAAATAAAAAATAACTGACTGAGATTATGAAAGGCATAAATAGATAAATGGATACAGTGAGACAAAGATTCTATAGAAGATTCAGAGAGACACAAAGAGATACTGTCTAAGAATAAGAGAGAGATAGAGATACCATCTAATATTGACAGACTTCAAACTGTAATGAAGATAGATGAAAACAGATACCGTCTAAGATCAAGACAGTCACTAGTCTGAGATTGAAACAGACCCAAGGAGATAAAATAAAATATATAATGTATAACATTAAGAGATACCCAAAGACATACTATGTCTAAGTGAGACGTGAAGAGATGCGTGAGATAGACTAGATATAAACAAGATTAAAAAATAAGGTTGAGTTGCACAAATAGATACTGTATAGAGATATAAGTGAGACCAGAAGAGATACAGTATAAAATTAAGAGGAGACTCAAAAATATTTAGAAACACCAAATTAAATACAATCTGTTTTCCTGGGGAAATAAAGAGACACACTGTCTAAAACTTAGAAGGCCTAAAGGGATTATGTCTAAAATTGAGAGAGATCTTAAAAGATACTGTTTGAGATGAAGACAGATATAAATAAATACTGTATAAGATTATGAGAGACTTTAAAAGATACTCTCTGAGACTGAGAGAGACCAAATGAGATATATTTGAGACATACTGAGACACGGTGTTATCTATCAAGATGCCTAAAAAGACTGAAATTGTGATAGATTGTTATTTCAAAATAAAAATACAACTTTGTTGGCGATTGAGAGAGTCATAACGAGATACATTGGAGGTGAGAGACATGAAGAGAAACTGGCTGAGCGAAAGAGAGAAAGGTGTATGAAGTGTGTCTTCAGGGGATTTAGTTGAGTCTGCCTTGTGTAACATTTAGGATTCTGTTAGCGAGAGCTCCATTATGACCGCCAGAAAATGTTTTCTCTCACTCTTGATTTCTTTCTGTCTCTCGCTCTTGCTCTCTCTTTCTCACTGTGTATTTTCAAGTGTCGTCCCAGCAGGGTATTCAGCCGGGCCCGATTGCCTTGGGGAAATCCCAATAATTGGCCTTCAGGTTGGATTAAAGGCAGACATGTGTCTAGAGCCGCTCTAGCCCCTCTTGAAGAGCCAACCTGATCCAGCCTAGGGGATTATGGGTGCATTGTGTGTGTTTGTTTTGGCATTGTACTGTAAGGTGAAATGTAAGCTCCAGCAATGAGCCAAGAGCCACAGGATAAATAGTGAAATGCTTTAAACAGGACCTTCATGCAGCAGATGTATTAGATGAGTTGCTCTCCGTTCTGCAACAGGTTCAACCGCATGCTCTGTAAACACATCTGTGCTGACATTTAGGCTATTATTTCCCCTTATAAATAAATAAACAAAGACCCAATGAAATGCGTTTCACCTGCAGAGTAAATAAATAGTCCAGTGTGCCAGAGTGTGCTGTTTCTAAGAGCGTAATGAGCTAGATAATTATAAAATAAGCCCGACCTGTCACAGAGACGAGCTCAAAACAAATGCAAGCAGAATATAGACACAAGTCAGCCTGAATTATTAAAAGCACTGAGACCACGGCGAAGAACAATAGATTTCTTCCATTTATTTTTTAATAAGTATAGTGTTAAGCTTGAAGTTAGTACAAAAGTTTATTAACAGCTAGTTATAGTAACACAAGGATCATTATTTGATAGCTAAGCTTACCATAGGAGTTTTTTGAAAACTAGCCAAAATGACCAAAGATTTAATAGTTAACTAACCAAACTTTCCACATGAATTTGGGTATAACCACATAAACATCACAGGAGTTTGTTGATAATGAACTAAAATAACCAGACGGGTTTGTTGATATCTAGATAGGCTTAGCACAGGAGTTTGTTCATAAATACATAAACTTTTCACAAAAGTTTGCAGTAGAAAAATGCTGAGAATAAAGCCTCCAGGGAAGAAAAAAAAGAGGAAGGCCAAGGAGGAGGTTTATGGATGTGGTGAGGGAAGACATGCAGGTAGTTGGTTTGAAAGAGGCAGATGTAGAGGACAGAGTAGTGGGAAGAAGGATGAGCCTCTGTGGTTACTCTTAAAGGGAGCAGCTAATAAAAGAAGAAAAAGGTAAAGTTTCCACAAGAGTTTGTTGATATGTAGATATACCAGTGGCAGGCCGATGCAGAGCCATAATTTGCACCACCCCTCAGAGGATGTAATCCAGTGGTACCGCTCGTATCCACTGGTCTGGAGGTGGTGAACAAACCCTTTTCCGGGCTGAGACAAGCTAGCTAGCTAGCTTCGAGGTTGGACGACCACTTGCTAGCTATCCTTGAAAATGGATTTCTAAGTATCTCCGAGACCAAATAAATTTCTCTTCTTCTGTAGGAGAAAAAAGGCTAAGTCTGATGTATTAATGTGTGCAGCACGCTATAGACATGTATTTCTAGTCGAACTTTCCCTCTGATCAACCAATCAGAGGAGGGAAAAATGCTGTGAGGCAAATTTAAAATCTGATTGGTTAAAGTAACAGAGCTTTTCCTAAAGGAGACTATGGTAAAAACACCAGCAGTACTGACTTTGAAGGCCCTGGGCAGTTTAGATTGACATGGCAGCACATAGAGGCTGAAATCGGATTGTACAAAACTTTTACATACACATACACGTACTGGAAGCAGTGCAGCCAAGAGAAACGCTACTAAATAAAGAGAATGAATTGTTGGGAATAAATTAATAAAATTTCATGGACAAAATATGCGAATTTAGGTTGTAAATGTAGTTGAGGCTTTCTAATAGTGTTTAGGCCAGCAGAGAAGGCTTTTCTGGCCATTAACAGCCAGACACTGATAGTTTGTATATTTGCCACAGGAGTTATTAGATAACTAGCCAAACTTTTCACAGGAGTTTGATTATACCTCCTTGAAATTAACACAGGAGTTTGTTTGTGGCTAGCTAAAACTTACAATAAGAGTTCATCGGTGATTAGTTAAACTTACTACAATAATTCATTGATGAGTAGACAAACTAACCAGAGAAGTTTGTTGATAAATATCTTCTTCTTTATCTACTTAACAAAATTTGTTGTTTTGTAGCCAAACTTAAAATGTCAACTTTATATATGCGTGTATATTCTGAAAACTCGTGAAAGTAAATAAATAATATTGCACATCGTACTACCTGAAAGTAAGAAGGACATGAAGAGATAACTGTCCTCCATATTTAGGTTTCGCAGCGCATTAATAGCGACGTGTTCTCAAAATAACCGTAGGCAGTGGAAAATGTCAAGCGAGTTCGCAAAAACGCAAGAACAAACTCCGATGTATTTTTTTCCCCCCTCATTCTTGAGAACTTTCCACGATTCAGCAGAACTGATGCAGCCCGTTACTGAACACACCCAGACCTGAATAAAAGATTTGTACAGAGTCATGAGCGTTTTTTATTTTTATTTTTGTTTTTATTTTTTTTTCCTATCAAGCAGTAAAGGTTAATAAGTCTTAGCACGGTCATTAAAGTGCTCACTGGAACAGAGTGGGCTGTGTGAGTGTATATAAAAGTCTAAGTGAGAACATTTCAAGCGCATTTTAAGTTATGGCATCCCTAACCCACTGTAAACCTGGAATTATACAACATACTCTCGCACATTTACGGCTGAAGCTGCTACACACCGAGGGCTTTCTGCCTTTCCGAGAGGTCGAACCTGTTTTGCAGCTGGGATCCTGGCCAAAAATCCGCCACTTACACACACACACACACACACACACACACACACTGGCTCACTCACACCCAGTATCTATTCTGTTATATAACGCTGGCAGGGAGTCAGGCGTAATTGCTTCATAAACGCGGTTTGAATCTCAGCTTCCCCAGCTGAGGCTCAGGAACACCTGAGGGGTTTCTCCTAAATAAATCGCCTATACACACACCCTGAAACGGCGCGACAGTTTTATTAGCAGGGGTGGGTTTCGAATTTGTTGGCTGTCGCAGCTTAACATCGTTGTCGGAAAATAGACTTACGGCAATAATGCACGATGATACGACTGCTTTACAATCGCAAGGTTATTGTGTTTGTAAAACTACCGCCGTTTTCGGCTCCACAATTGTGCTCCTGGCCTCCTGGAAACAGCGCGTGTGTCTCAGACACTAGTGTTGATTGGATCTAATACAAGAAATGTATTAGGATTTATTCTCACAGTTGCTATCATGGAGAAAACTAGCATAAACGACTGGCTAGTCAGTGCGTCTTGTTCAGGCCACAAAATGACGCTACCTTTCATTCGGTTTGTTGTTTGTTGTTTTTTTTTTTCCATCGCTCTCTCTGAACTGGCAGTCAGATGATGAGAAATGGTTGTGACAAACGTTGGTGATGACTGGCAAAAACAGGGCAGATGAAACACTGCTGATGAACTCGCGTATCAGGAATTATCCAGTTGCTGGACAAAACGAACCTTGCACTTGAAAAGCACCCAAGCTGTTTTGTTGATTTTGCTAATTCACTGAAGTTGTATATTAGTGGTTAAGGCTCTGGGTTACTGTTTAAAAGATCTGCGGTTCAAGCCCCTTTAATTGCCGAGCTACTGCTATTGGGCCCTTGAGCAAGGCCCTTAGCAGTCTGTGCTCCAGAGGTGCTGTATCATTACTGACCTTGCGCTTTTAGCTTCCTAACATCAATGGGATATACGAAGGTCGAGTTTCCCTTTACTGCATTTATGGCATTTGGCAGATGCACTCATCCAGAGCGACAATTAGCTCATTTATGCAACAGAGAAGTTGAGGGCCTTGTTCAGGGGCCCAACAGTGGCAGCTTGGTGGCAATGTAATTTGAACTCAAAACATTTCCATTACATTTCCATTTAAGGGATTTTTGCATATGTCTTTATGCAGAATGACTGACACTTACCATTCATGCAACTGAGCACCTGTGGGGTTAAGGGCCTTACTCAAGGGCCCATCAGTGGCAGCTTGGTGGTGTTGTGAAATAAACACACTGAACTACAACCTCCGTCTTTATCTAAATTAGGTGTTAAGCAATTTGGAAGCAGAGTAAAGGTTAAGAAAATCATTGAGATTTTTAACAGTTTTTTCTGGTTTAGTCGAAAAGTCTGTATCAGTGTTGCCAAAATCAGGCGTCACATCTTGCTCCAAGGTCTGTTAATGAGGGTTGAAGTGGCATCCGTCTAGAGTTTTGCATTCAAGTTTGGTATATAAAAAAACAGACGCCTGAGATAACCATCCATTTGTTTTGTTTTTTAAGCTTTAAAAAAATCCCATTTTCAAAGCTTTTATATATATTATAGTGTTTTCATTGATATTGTCTATTTCACAAAATATAAGCCTAAACATGAATATTTATATGTTTTTGAAATCAGTTTCTCTTTTCATAAGGCAGAAAATGGACCTCTAGGACCATACTGATATAATGTGAACAGCCAACATATAAAAATTTTCCCTAAAGACGGCGGTTCTTTATCGCCCGAGAACCCCGATTCAGGAACCCTTCCATTCAGGTTTTCCTGAATATATAACTGTTTACCTTGCTGGAGACATTTGACATTCGTTTTACAGCCTAGCGTGTGTGACGGGGCCGAATCAGGCAACATGCCACTTTTCTCCCAGACTTACTGACATGCTATCGAAGCCTTGTCAGCCTGTCAGATAAACAAGCTGTTAAAAAGATTTCTCTTCTCTATTGTTGTTTTCTTCTCTTCACTGAAGGACATAGATAGCCCCATTCCAACAGCAGCATGAGTCACTGTGACATGAGTTTTTGTTTATTTTTATAGCGTTAAGTCATGGTTGGATTGTCATTAAGAGATCTCCGTAGGCCTGCAAGCCTTGATTTTTTTATTTGTTTGGTTGGCTTCTCTTCGTGTTGAGAAAGGATTTTGTCTTTGGAGGTTCTTTGTGTGTGAGAAGACAGGCATCCAAGTGCTTGTGAATCATTCTCCTGGCTCAGGGGATTAATGATAATGAACATATCTTGTCAATCGATCACTAGTGCGTTTTATTTTCTCATAATCCAGTTATTTGTCGGCTACATCCCCCCAGCAGTCATGTGTTCAATTCGGGTTCTGAAAACTGATTTGTTTATTACTTATCTGAATCCAATCAAAGCACAAAGCTGAGCGGCTGCGCTTTATTTTATATTTCTGGTTTAAACATAGCTGAGAAGCAATATTTTACTGAATATGATGTTTTGATGTCATATTTCCAAGATTATTACTGACAGGAATCTCAACACTGGCACTTACTGACACCGTACATTAATCGCCAACCCAACTAAGTGGTAGTTCAGTGGTTATGGCTCTGGGTTTCTTATCAGAAGGTTGTGGGTTCTAGTCCCATCATTGACAGGGTGCACCCTATCTGCCTCAGGGGTGCTGTATCATGGCCATCTCCAACATCTTAAAACCAGCCACTTATTATTGTTATTACCTTCAAACACCAACACACACCAGTATTGTTTTACAAACACTATTATTTTATCGTTACACTCCAGTAATACGTGCCATCGAGCAGAAATACATTTCATGAGACATTTTTATGAGACATTAAAAGTTTAAATTCTCCAATATTCTCCATCAAACATGAGTATTCTCCAATAAATCCAATTAAACAGCAACACACACAAGTGTTCAAACTTTTATCATAGGTCAATATTTCCCAATATTCTTCATAAAAAACCATAATTATCTAATATTCTTAAGCAAGCACCAATAATGTTTAATACTCTGTCAATCACCAACACACAACAGTATTCAAGCATCACTTTTTATATCATACACAAATATTTTCTTCCAAAAAAACAATATTCTCCAATTTTCTCTATTAAACACCATTTTTCTTCGATATTCTCTTTTAAAAAAACAACTTTCTCCTGCAAACCATGTCCCCATGTCTGATTCAAGCCAGTGATTAAACAGTGTTGGCATTTCAGTGTTCAACATTCAATATTCTCAATTGAACACCAACACACATTTTTCAGCTAACCATGACCCCCATGTCTAAACTAGGATTATAGCACAACAGAATTAGGTTCATTTCTAATCAGTCATTTTGCACCATTTATCTTTATTAGGATGGGATAGTTTTCTTCGATGCTGTTTTGTCAGCTTACACACAATCTCAACCTTTCTTACTTCAGCATTGTTGGTAAACGCTGGCGTCATGTTCCTCCGCTCCTGCGTGTTCTCACAAGCTTACTGAAAGACTGATGCAGCAGATAACCTTGTGTATAGGGCAGGGACGTTAGATGCTGACTCGACTCATCTCCGATCCAGCAAAACAGCACTTTGAGTGCATTTCTACCTCGGATGACCTGCCTCGTTCTGCGACGGGATCCATTAGCTGTGGATTTCCACAAAGCTTGAAGAAAGTCACCCCAATTCACTCTCATCTTCGTCTTCATCTCCTTTCTCTTACATTCAGTTTTTTTCTTTCTTTCATAGTTATTTCGCCAAGTGTAAACATTTTTATTGGGATTGGCGGTTTTTTTTTATGTACTTCTGCCAAAGTAATGACAGGAGAAGTGAGATGAGGGCTTTATAACCAAAATGAGGATTGAAATATATCTTTTTTTATTATTATTATTATCTGGCAGAAGCAGTTATGTATTTTGTGGGAAATTGACAAATTACTGTACATCATGGGTTTGTTAAAAAAAAATAGCGCAGGCCAATATTTAACCATACTGCATTAGCAATTCAGCAACTCTTTTATCTTAATTGGCTGTTTCCACATGTATTTTCACAGTGCTGTAAAGGTTTTATTTAAGTTTTATTATATGGTTTGGAATGGAGTTGATGTAAGTTGTTTCGAGATTATAGTATTTATCACTGGAAGACAAAACATCAATATTGTGATGAATTACTCCCCAGTTGGCTTTTCTGAGAGCTTCACTGTCGAACTCCAGTTAATTTTCACATCATCCATCAGATTAGGGGCAAACTCTGAGCTCAGTGTTGGTGCCAGACAGACTGGTCTGAGTATTTCAGAAACCTCTAATCTCCTATGATTTTCTGGAAATAAACCAATGTTCAGCTGCCTAGTTTTGATTACACTGTTCCCACTGCAGCCTCAGATTCCTGACAGACGCAGAACCCAGCGTGGTCTTTTGCTGCTGTAGCTCACCCTCCTTTTTCATGTTCTGCATTTTGATGTGCTTTTCTGCTCATCGTGGATGTAGAGTGGTTATTCGAGCTACTGTGGCCTCCATGTCACTGTGGCAAACCTGTTTAGACAAACTCCTCTGACCTCTTAACAAGCGTTTCTACTTGCAAACGTGTGGCTTACTGTGTTTTTAGTTTGTTTGTTTTTTTCGTGCAAAAATATATTTTTTTAAATGACCAAAGAAGAAGATAGTAAAACATACCAAGTCTAAAAATGTTTACTTAATGTTTTAATATAATTTTACTTTACCTCTGCATTAACCTCTATGTTATGCTTTGCGTCAATGACTATGATTCTCTGATTGGATAATTACATGAAAAAGCAAGTGTAACTTCTTCTTTTAGCTGCTTCCATTAGGGGCGCCACAGTGGATCATTTGTCCCTATTCCGCCCTGTCCTCTACATCTGCCTCTTTCAAACCAACTACCTGCATGTCATCTCTCACCACATCCATAAACCTCCTCCTTGGTCTTCCTCTTTTCCTCCTTCCTGGTGGCTCCATCCTCAGCATTCTCCTACCGATATAACTCATGTCCCTCCTCTGAACATGTCCAAACCATCTCAATCGGCCTTGATTACTTTGTCCCCAAAATGTACTACATGTTCAGTCCCTCTAATAAACTATTTTCTAATCCTGTCCTTCGTCGTCACTCCCAACGAAAACCTCAACATCTTCAGCTCTGCTACCTCCAGCTCCACCTCCTGTCTTTTACTCAATGCCACTGTCTCTAAACCATACAACATCTCAGGTCTCACCACAGTCCTATAAACTTTCCCTTTCACTCTCACAGATACTCTTCTATCACAAATCACTCCTGCTATCACTCTTCCTCATCCACTCCACCCTGCCTGCAATCTTTTCTTCACTTCTCTAACACACTCTACATTACTTTGCACTGTAATTTGTCCCTTCTCGGAGACGCTTGACACACACACACACAATGCAACCTCTTCTGACCTTCTCTATACTTCTCCATCAACATTGTCAAAGCAAATAATGCATCTGTGGTGCTCTTCCTTGGCATGAAACCAAACTGTTGCTTACAGATGGTCACCTCTTCTCTCGCCTGGCTTCCACTACTCTTTCCCATAACTTCATGGTGTGACTGATCTACCTAATTCCCCTGAAGTTACTGCAGGTCTGCACATCTCCCTTATGCTTAAAGATCGGTACCAGCACACTTTTTCTTCATTCCCCAGGCATCTTCTCACCTTCCAAAATCTTGTTAAAGAATCTGGTCAAAAACTTTACTGCATCTCTCCTAAACATCTCCACGCTTCTACTGGTATGTCATCTGGTCCAACTGACTTTTCAATCTTTTAATCGCTGCTCTCACTTCCTCCTTACTAATCCTATCCACTTCCTGCATTATCATCTCCACATCATCTAACCTTCTCTCTCTCTCTCTCTCTCTCATTTTCCTCATTCATAAACTTAAAATACTTCCTCCACCTTCTCCTCACAAGTCAACACCCATCTCCATCCTTTATTGCTCTAACTTGCAGCACATCCTTCCAGCTCGGTCCCTCTGCCTGGCTAATCGTTACAAATGCAGCAGGTGTATCGATGTTCCGTATAAAAAGTGTGTATTATATAATAGACTGTATATTTGTAGTTTTATTTTATGTTTTATTTTTCTGTTTTTTTCCCTTTTTCAATGATTCTCTGGTAGTGAAACCATGACATTTGTATCCCATCATGATGGTTTGAACAGTGGTGGACAGCAAATAACCAACTGGTTTTCTGAAATGTCATGAAGTTTAAAGTAACATATTACTTACACTATACGAACCAAATGTTGTGTACACCTGACCATAAGATGTGTTTTTTGTGATCATTATCCCCATTTGCTCTTATAGTAACCTACACTCTTCTGGGTAGATGTTCCACTAGATTTTAGAGTGTGTTTGTGGAGATTTCAGCCCTTTCACACACAAACGTGTTGGTAAAGCCAGGCACTGATGTAGGTGAGGTGAGGTGAGGATGGCTGGGGTGCATTTAGCATAGATATAACACATTAAACTATAGCGTATAAGTAAAAGTCTCCCAAAACTATAAATGCTCTCAAAGTACAGATATTTTCAAAAAATATTGGAACACCAGACTTTCCCAACAATATGTGGTTCTTCAGATTCTTTGGATGTGGTAGCATGAAATTTTCCCTTCACTTAAATCATGAGCCCGAATCTGATCCAGCGTGACAATGCACAAAGTGAGCGCCATGAAGATATGGTTTACATGGTTCAGAGTGGAAGATCTCCTGCTAGACGGCTCTGAAGAATGGAGATTATTATAAAAAACGAAACGTGGAGATAAATGTCCAAAAAGCACATAATATTTTGGTCAGGTGTCCAAAAACGTGCCCATTTAGTGAAGAACATGAGTGAAGTAAAGTTTGTTCCTCTTGCTGTGAAACGAATCCATAAACAGCATTAAATGAAAAGCCGTGGTGAAAGCACAAGCGTAACTCCACGCTTCTGCTGAGAGTGTGTGCGTGGAGTAGAGTTTCTTTCACTGTGTGCCTGAAAACTCTCTCCTTCGAAAAGGTCTGATGTGCAGGAGAATAGACCACTGACCTGCACTCATTATTCACATTGACTTCTCATTCCTCACTGCTTTCACTCTCCATACTTTAGTCCATTTTAAAGTGAGAACTTTTACATTTCTAGTCGTAACAGTATCAAAGTTTTACAAGAGTCATATGTTAGAAAGGGATTCATTTTCTTTTCTCAGCTACAGGGATGATCTGATCATCCACTAGTTGTACCTATTGATATTTGTTCAATATTTAACTATATAATGAATTACACACACAGTACAAACCAAAAGTTTGGACACACCTTCTTATTCAAAGAGTTTTCTTTATTTTCATGACTATGAAAATTGTAGATTCACACTGAAGGCATCAAAACTATGAATTAACACATGTGGAATTATATATGGAATTATATACATAACAAAAAAGTGTAAAACAACTGAAAAATGTCATATTCTAGGTTCTTCAAAGTAGCCACCTTTTGCTTTGATTACTGCTTTGCACCCTTTTGGCATTCTCTTGATGAGCTTCAAGAGGTAGTCACCTGAAATGGTTTTCCAACAGTCTTGAAGGAGTTCCCCGAGAGATGCTTGGCACTTGTTGGCCCTTTTGCCTTCACTCTGCGGTCCAGCTCACCCCTAAACCATTAGATTGGGTTCAGGTCCGGTGACTGTGGAGGCCAGGTCATCTGGTGCAGCACACCATCACTCTCCTTCTTGGTCAAATATCCCTTGATGCCTTCAGTGTGACTCTACAATTTTCATAGTCATTTTTGAATGAGAAGGTGTGTCCAAACTTTTGGTCTGTACTGTATATAGGAATAAGGGGTGCCCCAGAATAGTCGAAGATTCTATGCTTCGTTAATAGTCTGATTCGAGTCCTAATCTCCCAATCAAATTTTCGCAGGTGGTGTTAAAAAACAAGGATCGTTCCATTTTGGTGATACGGTGGTGCTCAATGTCTGATTTTACATAGAACTACTGGTTTTCTCGAAATAAGTTAATAAACAGGATAATAGTGTCAATTAAAATGTGAAAAGAAAGAAGCTTTTATTAAATATTTTAATAGACATGTATAAATACAACCACCCTTACGACAGATTTAACTTTCACTCTCCATGATCCGTGACCGAGACAGACAATATCTGTGAAATTCTGTGAAGGTATGTTTTGTTCTAATGGAATTTCTGATTGTTTTTCGGTGCATTGATGTTGCGCTGTACTTATGCCGCACAGGCAATTTAGCCGATTTAATTTCATTTGCCGACATGTAAAATGCAAATCCTGTCTGCGGTGTGGCTTTTCAGCAGTTATTCATTTTATTTATTTATTTTTTATCCAAAATGTATTTTATACAATTTCTTCTATATCTGTGTGTGATGTTCTGGTAGCTTTAAATTGGCAGGGGGAATCGTTTTAAGAATGATTTCATTGCCAACTTCAAGATAAAAAAAGGTATGGTCAGTTTCATCAATTGCTTGACAGGCAGTTTTGGTTGCTTTATTAGAAAGTTGTTTCCGTGTGCTGTGTGTGAAACAAAAATAAAAATTGTCTTGCCTCCAACACACACACACACACACACACACACACACACACACACACACACACACACACACACACACATATACACACACTGACCCTTCTCAATTGAGACTCAAGCCAAAGAGTTACATCCCTCTAAAAAATGGCAATTCATATTCCATTCCAGTGAATTTACGTCTCCTGTAATTGCAGTACCTTTACACTGGCCAGGGGTCTTGTTTGCTTTGAGGCGAGTCTGATCCATCAATCCCCTGAGCGCGATGACCTTTAATTCCCTCGTGCAACTCCCATGTGGGAGCTCCACACTGGTGAAGGGGAATAAAGACTAGATCTTTATTATCAACTAAATTCATCAATCTGTCATCAGTCCCAAAAAAGCATTAGGAATAAACAGGGGGATTGTATCTGTGCCTGGTGTAAAAGATTTGCGTTTGCTCCTGTTTAAGTGGGAATCGTGGAATTCCGGGGTTGTTTTTGGTGTCTGCTATTCATAATAAGCACACAGCGTGTGTATTAAAGTCTAAGTCGAATAAGGGTCTTCAGAATGATATTGTGTCTCGCACGTCTGACTGTACTGAGAAGAGCCTGCTGAGCGAATCAGAAAGAAGTCCTACACTGCAAAAAAATAACCATATATATATATATATATATATATATATATATATATACGCAATAAATGCATGATTTAGGAAGATACAGACAAAAAGCCAAATTATCTGCCCATGCAGTAAGATAGTGTAACAGACTTTATCGAATTTTGTTATGCTGTACTAATTCTGGATCGACTGGTGCTCATTGTGTGTGTAATCCATTTTTCCCCTCAGGGCTTGCCATAGATAGCTAAGGGTCATGCGCACTTGGGGGTGCTAAAGGGTCGGTGACCTCGGGCTGAAGGTTATGCTGTGTTAATAAAGTGTTGAAGAGTTTGGATAATCTCGTTTATTGTTTTTTACTCAATATAAAGTGTTTAGGCGAAACCCTGCACGAAAGCTCGGTTACAATAGGATTCCTTTTATTTTAAGATTGGCTTTACATTAAAGATCATGCACACCTGTGTATTGCCAACAATTATGTATTTAAATGCAGTCTTGTAACTTATAGTAGTTATGATGCAGTGGTTATGAACAAAAAGCAAAATCATTACTTGCTACTTCTCAAAATACTTATGCAACATAAACATTATTGAATGCATTTTGTCATTACTGAACACCAAAAGATATTGAACATAAGAAATTTTAACCGAACTGTAAACAACCATAAGCCATTTGTATAAAGTTCCAAAAAATTATAACTGTACTGGATAATGTTTGTATTAGGTTGTAAATAAATGTGTTAAAATAAGCCCTAAGTGTGTTTTTTGAGCTTTTACTGAGCAACCTTAAAACCAGTTATTACAGCTAAAATAACTTCTTAAAATATTAGCCTCAAATTACGTTTCAGATAGAAATTAAGCTCAATTAGCAGGTAAAATCATTAACTTTAAACTTTACTACGATAAATAACCATAAAACATTCGTATTAATCGTACACAATCTGCTCTTGTGTAGTTTTTTGATTTCAAAAAATAAGATCAATGATTATTTTATGGCTAGAAATTAGTTTTTGCAGTGAACTGCTTCTCAAAGAAATAACATTTATTGCAACCTAAAACATTATTGAATGTATTTTGTCGTTACTGAAAACTGAAAGAAATTCAACACAAGAAACTGCAATAAAATTATAGAACGAATTAGTAAAAATCCATACGTTTTTTTATATATAAAAAAAAAGCTAATGAGTGCTAAGTGTGATTATTAAGCATTTTTTACTTGGCAAATTTTAAAACCAGTTATTACAGCTAAAAGATCTTAAAAGATACAAGACTGGCCAACAAATGATGTTTCTGATGGTAATTAATCTCAAGACATTCACAACAATCGTACCCAATCATGCATAGAATTTTATTCTCAATATAAGATCAATAAGATTTTTTTGGCTATAAATAAGATTGTAAGTCTTGACTAGATGAGGAGTTAAATGTTGCAGTGTAAATGTGGCTGTGGTCACTGAGGCTCTGGACATGTGTAGTTACACTTTAAACAGCATCGCTGTAACTCAGAACCTGACCAGTGGCTATTTATGCTACTCAGTGCTTAAAATTAGGTTGGGTCGGATATTTTGAGAGGTTGAATCATCATCCTCCCCCCGTCTGAAAAACTAGATAGACGACTTCTATTTTTTCCTCCTATCTCATGTCCGTTTGGTCAGAATCGTTTACGAAGGCACCTGCTGCGCCCGCCGTCAGAGCCCATGCCATGCGAGACGAGCGGGAATGTCAACGGTGCTGATTGAACACTGTTATCTTTCTTTCTCATCATAGTACTTGTGATATTTGAGGCTTGCAGTGAGCCGTTAAAGGTTTTCAGATGCCAGTGGCAAAACGTTTTGTACATGCTTTATGTAGAATCCAAAACATCAATAAGCTGACGTGTCTGGGAAAATTGTATTATACTTGAACATAGAGCATTTATTGGTTGAGAATGATCTAAGCAGACCCTGAAGATCTCTCTTTATTATATTAACTCCAGCGACATGATCTGTAATAGACTCAAATCAGTGGTGGACAGTAACGAAATAAATGTAATTCGTCACTGTACTTAAGTAGCTTTGTCATGTTTCTGTACTTTACTGAAGTGTTTCCATTTGAGGAGATTTTAACTTTAAAATTCACTACATAAAGTTAAATATGGTACTTTTTACTCAATGCATTTCAGTCGTTTCTTTTGATTTATGAGCATAAAAACGTAACTGTTCAAACACACAGCAATTCAAAAATCAGGTGCACGTTTTGAACTTGTTTTAATCGGCGCTTGGTGTATCTACTGATCACTAACATACAGTTCAGCATCAGTTCAACACCAAGCAGAACATTTAGAGAGGAATTAATGATGAAGAAACTCCTGAATCAAACTCGATACAACACCCATTGTCTTATTTGTGCAATTTTTTTTTAAAGTAGTTAAAAAGAAGATTTTAGGCTCGTCATCATTTTAATAGAAATCAATCAGTGTTTGACTCATTAATATCATTCTTTTAATCGATCGTTGTGCTGAGAGTAATAGAGCCTTGATTAAGCAACGAGTCTTGTGATAAAAATGATAATAGGAACATTATAGTCATAAGAAATCATAGCACTTTTGATACTATTTGGATATTTTACCTAGTGTATCTCTACTTTAACTCAAGTGCATGGTTTGTGTACTTTCTCCACCACTGACTAAAACTCTGTAGACCATGTATGTTTATGCACCGATAAGGATTTTTTTTTTGGGCCTCCAGGAAGTGACCTCAGTATATCGGCCGTGTGAAAATCTTTAGTGGTCTATAGAGAATATTCAGAGCTGAGAAGTGCTTTTTCTGACTATAAAAAAAAAAAAAAAAAAAAATATTGAAAAATAATTTTATATAATAGGTTAATGGTTACGCCATTGGACTTTGGATCTGAAGGTCATGAGTTCAAATCCCAACCACACCAAGCTGCCAACAGCTGAAACAGCTGAAACATGTCCTTGCTTTTGCAGCTTTTCCAACCACAAGCTCCAAGTCCATAGATTCCGAGTGTTAAAAAAATGTCACAAAATTGTATTTACATTTTTACGTCTGTTTACAAACTGAATGATTTACACTCGCAGGGTGTTTGCTCACAACAACTTGATCAATGCGTGACACTGTGTAAAGAATTCACGATTTAAGCTAGCAGGATGTCTTCGGATGTGGTGGCATTAAATTGTTCAAAAGTGAGCTCCATGAAGATATGGTTTACATGTGTAGGAGTGGAAGATCTTGAGTGGTCCGCTATAGATATTTGACCCCAACCCTACTGAACACCTGCAGCTCAGGCCTCTTAACCCTACCTGACTTTACTGATGCCCTTGAAGCTGAGCTGAATGAGCACGAATGCCCACAAGCACAATCCACAATCTAGTAGAACATCATCTTGGAAAAGTGGAAGTTATAATAACTGCATATATATCACACTTTAATGTTTCATTAGTGTTTTAAATAGTAAGTTTCTTTCAGCTTCTCCCGTTAGGGGTCGCCACGTTTGATTTGGCACATGTTTTATGCTGGATGCTCTTCCTAACGCAACCCTCCCCAATTTATCCGGGCTTGGGACCGGCACTAAGAGTGGCTGGGGATGGTCCCCTGACCTGGGAATCGAACCCGGGTCGCAGCGGTGGGAGCGCTGCGTCTTAACCACTAGACCACTAGGGGACCCTGTGTTTTAAATGAAGGTTTATAATATTGAGGGAAAACTAAATCCAAAACTACATGGCCCTGTGTGAAAATGTGTTTGCCCCCTAAACCTAATAACTGGTTGGGCCACCCTTAGCAGCAACAACTGCAATCAAGCATTTGTGATAACTTGCAATGAGTCTGTTACAGCGTTATGGATGAATTTTTTGTCACTTATCTATACAGAATTGTTATAATTCAGCCACATTGGGGGGTTTTCGAGAATGAACCACATTTTTAAGGCCATGCCACAGCATCTCAATAGGATTCAGGTCAGGACTCTGACTAGGACTATATAAAGTTTTTCTTTTCAGTTGTTCAGTTTTTTTGGTGGCTTGAAGTTTGTGAAACCAGGAAAAAAACCCAGGAAAAATCCATATATTAGCTGCTTCATTGTTTAAACCATGGGGTTCAAAGAGTGGGAAAAAAGTAGCGGCTTATAGTCCGGAAAATACGGTAACTAGCGCATTTGAAATGTACTGTAAATAGTTTGCTGTTACTTTCCACTAAGACATCTAAATGGGTTCCAGCATGACATTACCCCTTGTTACAAATTGAGCTCTATGAAGATATGGTGTTGATGTTGGAGTGAAAGAACTCCAGTGTCCTGAACAAAGGCCTGGCCTCAATTGCACTGAACCCATTGGGATGTGGGAGTGTGGAAGGTGGTAACTCAGTGGCATTGGACCTTGAATTTCAGAAGAATCAGACTAGAAACACGTCAAATTATCTGCTAGTGCAGTAAGATCAAAATACTTGGTAAAATTTCTTGAAATAAGAAAACATACAATCATACACTTATTCCAAAATAAGTCGATTTTGTCTAATATATATATATATATATATATAATTGTATTTTATTTTATTTTTTAAGAGTTTCTTCATTTGTGTGAACAGAGAACAAGAATACGAATTCCTCTTAATCTAAGAAGTCATCATTATATCCAAGTCATAAGTGGGATTACTGAGCATTTGTATACTGGGCAGCTTTAAAACCAGTTATTACAGCTAAAATAAAGTCATACAATATATACACGCCCTCAATGATGTCTCTGATGGCTCAAATTCGGGTAACATAAATAACTTTAAGCTTTTCCAACTAAGAAAAAAAGATAAATGATCTTAGAACAATCATCATAATCTCACACAATCCGGTCTTGCATATTTTATTCGTAAAATAACTTCAATTAGATTTTTATGGCTAGAGATAACATTGTAAGTCAACTAGATGAGGAGTTTTTGCAGTGCAGTAATGAAAATCTGAAACTCCTGACAGTTTGGCCGGTATCCAGGGAAGGCCAGTACGAGGTTATTCCTTTTTGTGAGCCTTACATCTGTATTGTGAACCAGCTCCAGTATTAACAAGATGTTCTGACAGGTTAGCATGTTGGGAGAGTTAAGAATAGTGTGAAGAAGCAAAACTAAACATCACAGTGAGTGATAGTTTTAAGGTCTTTAAATGACAAGATGTTGTATTACAGCCTGAGATAACAGCTGCAGTTATTTCCTTGTCAGACAGAAGAAAATATGTATGAGATTAGGGCAATCAGAAAATATTCATGAATCTGTCATTTAAAAATCACACCAAGGATCTTATCCGTTTGTGCCTCGAGTGTGGATGATGATTGAGAAGTGTGGCATAAAGAAGCTCTTCAGTTCTTTGTGAAAACGTTCTATTCAGAGCAGAAAGAAACCTCAGACAGTGTGATATATTTAAAAAGATGAGACGGGGAAAGAGGAGAAGGAGATCCACTATATGGACTTTTGAAAATGTGTCCTCATTCAACCACAGGGTTCGTTAGTAAAGTCAGGTACTGATGGAGGGTGTGGAGGTCTGGGGTGCAGTCAGTGTTTTAATTTATCCCAAAGGTTTTCAGTAGGGTTCAGTCCAAAGCTCTATAGCATGAGATTTTCCAATCCAAACCATGTAAAGCATATAATGAAGCACAGGCTGGAAAAGGTTTTTGTCTCCTAATTAAAGTGTAGGGTGAATTTATTGCAACTGCATCCATGGACATCCTGTACAATTGTGTTCCTCCAACTTTGTGGTTATAGTTTGAGAAGGAACCACAAATGGCTGGAATAATTAATGTTTTAGTCCCATGGGAAGTTGATTAAGAACTAGATTAAAAATAATATTGTTGCCCTGTGTGTCTTTGCTTTTTGCAGTGCGGGACCCAAAGGAGATAACATCTATGAGTGGAGGTCCACCATTCTGGGTCCTCCAGGCTCTGTCTACGAGGGTGGAGTGTTCTTTCTGGACATCACCTTCTCCTCAGACTACCCTTTCAAGCCTCCAAAGGTAAACATGTTATAATTATCTTCACTTTGTCATGGGTTCAGTTGATAGTAGTGTTGTGGCCAATTATTATCAATAGCAATTAATCCATTAACGAAGTTAAAACACCAAGTAAAGGAATAAACTATGTTCAGGATCCAGAGTTGGTGTCAAAGACTTTATTCAGCAAAAACAAAGCCAGGCAGTTTCCTGAAAGTGCAGTAAATGCAAGTTTTTTAGAAGGGCCGTATAAAAGGGTCGATAAAATACAGGCGCATCTTAATAAATTAGAATATTGTCAACTGTCAAGTCAGCAGTCTTCCCCCGTGATTGTGTAGCCTGAACCAGAGACGCCATTTAAAAGCTCAAGAAACCTTTGCAGGTGTTTTGGGTTAATGAGCTGATTAGAGTGTGACACCACGAGTCTCCAATATTGAACTTTCTGAGAGAATAAACACTTGAAATATATCAGTCTGTGTGATGAATCTGAATAATATACGAGTTCCACTTTTTGTATAGAATTACTAAAATAAATCAACTTTTTAATGATATTCTAATTTATTGAAATGCACCTGTATATTTTTGACCAATCAAGCTTCACTAAAGTGGTTCTTGGTCAGCAAAAAGAAGTGCACAGTCTGCAGCTGAAAGTAAAATGTACTCTAGGCTTTCAAGAACTAAAAGTGTAGGAACTGAAATCAGGTCTTCGGTGGAAATGTGACCGGTGTGACAATTTTTTCCCATGTAAAGACATTTCCTGATTATCTAAAACAATAAGAAAAGGCTCCTGTGATGGAAAACATTGTTATAGATTCTGTACTAGAAACAGGTCCGAAGTTCTTGAGATCCTAAAAGATCTTTTGTAGAAGAACCTGTAATGAACGGCTCTAAAGTTCTAAACATTTTTAAAGGCTTCACCACGTTTCTGTGGTAAAAAATGTGTCTTAAGCTCTTCTGGTGTAAAAATTACTATAATTCTTCAGTTCCTGAAAAGGTTCCTGTTGTGAACACATGCCTATGGTGCTTTTGGTGCCAGCATGCATGTAATTTTTGAGCTGGTTCAAGAGTCTTTAATGTGCGCATACCTGTAATTCCTGTGTTCCTGAAAAGGTTTCTGTAGTGGAAACATGCTTTTTGGTGTTTTTGGTGTAAGCATGCCTTTAATTCTTGAGTTCCTAAAATGGTTCATTTTCTTTTTTACTTTTGAAAAATGTCTTTGTTGTAGACATGTCTGAAACTCTTAATTTCCTGGAAATGTTCCTGCAGTGAAAATCTACTTAAAGTGCCTTTAATGTTGACATAAATATAACTTCTCAAAAAAGGCTCATGTGGCAGAAGGTGTTTTTCGTGTTAGTATGTCTATCATTTCTCTATCATTCGTTCCTGAAAAGTTTCCCTTAGTGGAAACATGCTTTTGGTGTTTTTGGTCAGCATGATGCTACACACACACACACATTACACTTTCAATTCTCTACCACATTGATGTAAGCATGTCTATCATTCTTAAGTTACTGAAATGGTTCCTGCAGTGCTAGTGGAAACATGCTTTTGGTGGATTAGGTGTATGTAAGCATATAATGTTAGGTTCCTAAAAAGGTTATTGTGTAGGGAACATGCTTAATGTGGGTTTGGTGTAATCATGCCTTTATTTTCTGAGTTCCTGCAAAAGTTCCTGTGGTGGAAACATGAATTTGGTGTGTTTGGTGCCAGCATGCATGTTAATCCTGAGGTTCCTGCGAAGGTTTCTGTGGTGGAAAAATGTTTTGTTTTTTGGTGCATGCATGCTTGTAAATCTTCAGTTCCTGAAACGGTGATAGTTGAAGCATGCCTTTGATAATACCTGAGTTCCTGAAAAGGTTTCTGTGGGGGAACATGCCATTGGTACCTTTTGTTGTAAGCATGTCTATGATACCTGAGTTCCTGAGAAGATCCCTCTGGTGGAAACGTGCTTATATTGTTAAAGGAAGCACGCCTAAAAGTCCTGATTTCCTGAGAAGGGTTTCTGTAGTGGAAACTTCCTTATAGTCTGGTGGTCAAAAAGTGCCTTATGTTCCTAACATTTTGAAAAGGTTCAAGTATTGGAAATATGTCTATACATTCCTGTAGTGTAAACATGAAGTTCCTCACTACCTGAAAAGTGCTTGTAGATCTTCTCACTAATCTTTTATGCTGTGTTCCACCTGCAGTTCCTCCACTTTAACCATCAAGATCTTGTGTGTTGTACAAGTGTACGATTATCTTTAACATTCTGTCATTCTGCCTCAACTCCAGTAGAGTGGATATTGTTGAACACACACACAGTGAAGCTCCGAGTCTGATTGAAGTGTCGTATGTTAAAAGTTTGCCAATTTTTAAGGAGATACAGTTTTAATGCTAAACAGAGCACATTCTCACGCTCTACTCAATTTCTCTGATCTGAAACAGAACATCGTATATGGCGCATTCTCTTGGTTCTCGACAGCTGATATTGCTCATATTGTGGTCCACTAATGCGTTTTCGTCTTGCACATTGTGGCTGGATGAAGGGCTCATGAGAAAACGGGCAGAAATGTGAGAAAAACAAGATTTTTTTCACAGAGAGAAATCCCTGGAAGTCGGCAGCCTGTTCTCCCAGAGCCTAGCAGAAAGAGGCTCATGGGACCTTGAGGCTGGGAGTGAGGCTTGATGCTGTTAGAAGAATCTCAGGAGCATTGATTTTTTTTAAAATCCTGCCTCTCTGTGTTGATTTACTATGTTGCTTTGTCTTCCTGTTCATTTCTCGTCTTGTACTTTTACTGTCTATTTCTGATTGTATCCCTCTTTTTTATCCTTTTTATCATTGAGGTTTTTTGCTGCAGATTAATTGAGATAATTTCCTCCCTCTCTCTCTCTCTCTCTTTCTCTCTCTCTCTCTCTCTCTCTCTCTCTCTCTCGCTGCACATGCTCAGTGTTTTATACCAATTGTTTCAGCGTTTTATCAATCTTTATTCTATAAAACATCATAATCTAAAATAATCTAATGTGTGTGTGTGTGTGTGTGTGTGTGTGTGTGTGTGTGTGTGTGTGTGTATAAAGCATTCAGGAGCAGTATGGCACAGCTTTATGAGTGTCTGACTCGCCGGCACAGAGAGTGCAGAGGAGTGTGTTAGTGGTTGGAGATGTGGTGGGGCATGAGAATATTGTCTCTGCCTGCTAAATGAACAGTGGGATTGTGTTTTTTAACAGTCTTGAAAAAGTCACCAAACTGACCCACAAAGAAATTATTTTGAATAATACGTGTATACTGGTTTCTTCCCTAAGTGAAGTCGCTGGGTTATTGATCAGGAGGTCAGGGGTTCAAGCCCTGGTATCACCAAGCTTCCAGTCTTGCGCCCTTAAGCAAGGATCTTAACCCTCTGTGCCATATCATGGCTGACTGCTCATTGACCCCAGCTTTAGAGTGGGCTGGGATATGTGAAGAACTGCTGTAATGTGACAAATAAAGTCTATTCTATACTATATTTTCCAATGTCATTAATGATGAGAATTTTATGAAAGAGCTGTCTCCCCCATGAAGAAAATCTCCCTTGGGTAAGCACTTGGTGTCTTTCAGGGGAATGATTTTCATGGTTCTAAATGAAGGTCTGGATGAACTAAATGTGGTCTTTAAGTTTAGGAGTGAGGGCTTTAATTACAACATTTTTGTTTCCACAGTCACTGAAATTAAATGTTTTAAATGTGGTCAAATAGGGCACCTTGTCCATGCCTATCTTGAAAGACAGAGTGACCCCGGTGTTTCCAAGCGACCAGCGCAAGACGCAGCTGAGCTTGCTGAAGCCGATCCTCCTGCGGCTACACCAGGGCCTAGAGGGGGCGAGCCCCAAGTTTAGACTGCAGCCCAGATCTCCATTAGTGACATATCCACCCCAGGGAAACCCTGCTCAGCTGAACCGGGCCAGGAGAAGGACTATGAAATCTAAAAAAAATCACAGTGGACTCTAAGGCAGTGCTGCAGCTGCATGTACTATCAGGGGCAGGCACAGGGATGCAGAGCTGTCGCCAGGAAACAGCGGTCACTATGCAAGGGGACAGTGGAGACATGGGGATGGAATATGAGCCCCTGTTCAAAGTACCAACAAAGAGAAAAAAACAGGCGAAGAAAGATTTAAAAATAGATGAAGTTGAATCAGACAATGAAGATTGCAAGTCAGACTTAGTGTTCAACTAAGAGTCTCAGGAAGAACTGCTAAATGTTGTTTATAGTGCTGATAACATAAAGAGATTTTAAGAACCACCAAGTGGCATTAAAGTTTTAGAATGTTGAACAGTTTTTCCCAGACCACACACAGTTTGTTATTAATGCCAAGCAATTTAGAAGAGACAGTGTTTTTTATCAATCAAGAACTCTTTCAGACTAAATAAACTGATAATGAAGGAGAATTCAGATGAAGACTGATGAATTATATGGTGTGTTTTACTTTTTTTTGTTATTTATACATTCCACTCACGCTTTAAAAGCGCTACGGAAATGGATGCTTCTTCCAAGTTCTTCTTCAGTTTAAAACAAAAAGATTGGACAGAAAAGATTCATGCATGCGGTGTGGGGACAGAATCAGAGGATCTCTTGTCAGAGCCTACTGAAATATTTGAAGCTGTATAGCAGTGAGAGGTCAGAAGCACAGGTAGTGGAGGAGAGCTTCCTCAAGGACCTGCCTAAGCTCTCAGTGTCAGTGAACAGGGATTTGGACAGGGAGCTGACAATGGCCGAGCTTCAGAACGTTTAGAGGCATGGAGAGCAGGCTGGCGCCAGGTATAGATGGTCTCCCTGCCAAGATTTTTCAAGGATTTTTGGGCGTTAATAGGGCAGCATGTGCTGGAGGTCCTACAGGACAGTGTAAAAGGAGGTCAGCTACTGATGAGCTGCAGAAGATCTGTCCTGACCCTGCCAAAAAAGAGCGACATGACCCACCTGAAAAACTGGCGCCCAGCTACTGTGCACTGCCTGCAGGCTGCTGTCAAAAGCATTAGACAAAGGTGATAGAGCAGATTATACCCCATGACGTACGGTGTGCCTGGCAGGTTGATTTTTTATATCGTATATATCTAATTTGTGACATTTTTGACGTCTCCAGGCTATTATACTCAAAGACTGGTCTAATTTTTCTAGACAAGAAATGGCTTTTGACTGGGTTTAATAGCTATGATCAGGTTCACTGTCTAGAATGCTGTACACTCTAGCTATTGAAACTCTGCACTGGATTCTGCAGAGTGTCCTCCATTTGCCCAAGAAGGAAGGGGGCCTTTCGTCTCCAGTTCATCCAGAGACTCCTAACTGGGCCCAGGAACCTGGTATAGAGAACAGCAGAGCTGGGGTTGGACAAAGGTTAAGACATAAGTGCTGCGTAACACTGCACTCGCTACTGAAAAAGCTCCGGACCTCCCCAGTGCAATCATCCGAACACTTTCCAGGACTCTGATCTCTTTAAAGATCGTCACACCCCGGGAGCTGATGAGCATTGCAGGGACAGACCGGTCATGAAGGGAAAACCTGGCAGCACATATGGGACTCCGGGCCTTGCGCATTGTCAACCAGCTCCTACACTGCTGGTGGTCTACCCTAACAGCAGAGGAGCATGCTCAGCTAAAGGACTACTTAACAACTGAATGATTTTCAGATTTACACTGAATCTAGGAGACCCAAATCTCTTCCTGCATGACAGTGCACCTGTACATAAAGTTAAACCCCATGAACCCATGGTGTGTTTAGGTTGAAGTGGAAGTGCTTGCAGAGAGTCTTGACTTCAACCCCACTGAACACCTTTGGGATAAAACGGAACTAAAGTGCCATGAAGTTACTGAGCAACTCAAGAAGTTTGAAGATGGATTTGGACTGTAATTAATAGCAACAGTCTACTACAATGGCTCAGGAAAAAAGTATGCACTTGAGGACTTATCATTACACCCCTTAACAATAATGGAACTGAAATAAATATATATTTAGTGCCACATAGACTTTTAAGTCTGGTTCCTCTCAAGGTTTCTTCCCCATGCCACCTCAGGAAGTTTTTCCGGTGCCACAGTTCCACTGGCCATTCACTTATACATTCCAGCTTTATAGCCTCTTTATGTTTGTATGTCCATTGTTGCCCAAAGGTTTGCACAACACGTAGAACTAAATGAATTAGAATGTTTCAAAAAGACATACTGTAGCACATACTGTTTTGTAAATGTTCCAAACATAATGGCCTAAATGCAAATATTTAGTTTGTTAATGAATACAATGTAGTTATAGGCGAATTGCTATGATATATAAACAACCAAACACTGTGTTCTGTGATTGAAGCTTTTAGGTTGTAAGAGTAATTTGGTTAAATTCTTTATGTAAAATGAGAGTTTATGTAACATGAAGCAAAGTTCCACCAAAGATGTTCTGGGTTTCATTCAACTTTTCACATAACACAACTCCCTCAGGTTTGGTGTTGGATCATATGTGGAAATGAAGGCTTGTGTTTTTACCATCAAGCAGTAGTGTTTGATTGTTTTTCTTCATTAGCAAACTTTGTTGCTGTTTTTTTTTTTTTTTTTTTTTTTTTGGTATTTTTTTTTTTTTTTTGTATTGTGAGCCTGATTTTAATGATGAGGAGATGCAGCAGATGCAGAAGGACAGGAGCCAGAGGGTACGGCAGCCTGAAGGTACAGCTGCCAGGTTGTAAACAGACAGGAGGGTGGAGGTGATTGTTTGTGAATTATCATCTCTCTGCCAGCATTGCTTTAGAGGTTGCAGAAGTGGAAGGTCTGCTTGTCAGTGCTCAGGACGTACACACTACAACAAGTCGGTTTATAGGCCGTGGTCCCAGAAAGAAGCCTCTTCTTAAGCTGCCGAAAGAAGAGAAGAAAGCCTGGATTACTGGAACCATATCTGTGTTCTGATGAGACTAAGATACACTTGTTTTGCTCAGATGGTGTCCAGCATGTGTGGTGACATCCTGGTGAGAAGTGCCAAGAACATTGTGTCTTGCTTACAGACAAGCATGGTGGTGGTAGCATCATAGTCTGGGGCTTAATCAGTGCTGCTGGTACGGGGGAGCTGCAGTTCATTGAGGAACACATGGACTTCAACATGCTATGTTACATTCTGAAGCAGACCATGATGCCCTCCTTTCAGAAAGCAATGTTGCTCAAACTAAATATTGACACTTTAGACAAAGTTTTGACATGTTGACTCACTTTTGTTGGTAGCTATTTTGACAATAATGGCTGTATGACCTATTTTCCGAGAACAGAAAATCTATACTGCTGCACAATCTGCACATTAACTACTCAAGTTTCAATTCTATAGTATTGTCCCTTTGAGAAGATATGCTAAAATGTTTGCTAAAGGGTGAGGGGTTTATTTATAAATATAATTGATGATATCCTAAAATCCTTAGTAATTGTTTCTCAAAATAATGAGCTTTATTGTATATTTATGTAAATCTGTTTGTATTCCTCTTGTCTTTGCTGTGTCCTGTCTCTCAAACAGAGTTGTGTTTAGTGCCATTGCATGCTTGGGTATTTTATAGCCGTGTCGTGTTTGTGTGTGTGTGTGTGTGTGTGTGTGTGTGTGTTTGGTTTAAAAATATTTTAGGGAGACGTCTGTGTTAGGGTGTTTAAGTGTAAGTTTGGGCATGTGGGTATTTTTAAGTAAATGCATAAGCATGCATGGATTTGCGATGTATTATAAACCTTTATAAAAACTGATAGTTTGCTTCTTTTGCATCCCAGCTGCTATTTTTTTTTACATCTGCATTAAATCCTTGGTGCTGTTATTTTAAGTATTATTGGTTTAGTGTCGTCTTCTTCAATTTTTTTGGTTTCTGTTGTGCTACACACCATGTTAATGAGTTTTCTAAAATGCGTATAGACTTCAGTTTTTAATTTGTTCACACAATTACTGATGTGGTCAGGGTTAATGATGATGGAAATGGGATTAGGTTAAGATACTCATATTCCATTAGATAAATACACTTCAGATTTGAAGTTCGTTAATGAGACTCACCATTGGCGCGTCAATGAAATCCATGCTTAAGGATTTGCAGGCTTTGGGATAACTTTTTATACAGTTTCCTTAAACACATTATGATGATTACCTGACTTTCGTACACAGTATTATTCATGGTTTTTATAATTAAATTTGCATTGGTTGCCAGCCGTCCTGACACTGCCTACAGAATAAACACTGTTTATCACATGACCTTGGAAACCCATGGTCAAAATGCTGAAATTGTGAGTTCCATTGCTGTTTGTTCATGTTAAGGACAAAAGTTTGTGGGCACATGCTCAGAAGATTGGTATGTACTTTTTTTAGCATCCTATTCCACATTTAGTGAAGTTTGATGTTGCCATTCATTGGCATGTAGTGGCGAACACTGGGACTGTTGTTGCTTAATGATAAACTTCAGTGTTTGACACTAATGGAATTTATTTTGTTTTTTGGTAAATTTTGCCGTTTGTTGTAGTGAACTTTGATCTTTATATGCATTTATGGCAGATATTGTGTTTTGAGTATGAACCTTGGGGTTTATCTGTTTATTTATTTGATATTGAACTTTAGTTTTTGTGGGTGTTTGTAGAAGAAACTTTGGTGTTTGATGGTGAGCTTCGGTATTTCTTGGCATTGGTGGTGAATTTAGGTGCTTGTTGGCTTGTGATGTTTGTTGGTGGTTATAAACTCTGGATGGCATTTGGTTTTGAATGTTGGAGACCATTGACATCTTGTTGGTGGTTGCTGGAGAACATTGTGGTTTGTTGGTGTTTGATGGTGAGTGTTGGTGTTTCCTGGCTTTATTGGTGGATCTTGGTGCTTGTTGGCTCACGATGGTGAACGTCAATGTTCTTGGGGAAAAGTCTGTCGGAGATTGATGTTATATTATTTGTTTGGTGACATTTCAGAATAAAAGTGTTTGGAGAATTTAGAAAACTAAAGAAACAAGGTAGAAAAACAAAAATGGATGTATTTGTGTTTGAATACAATTGAGAATATTGATGTTTGGTTGTATACAGAGGAGACAGTGACTGCTGATTTGCTAAAGATATATATTTTGCCTACTATATTTAGTATATGTTTATAATATTTTTCTACATTTTAGTTGTGAGGTTTCTGTTTGCACTGTGGAACGAGGTTCTAAGGAAAACATTAACTTAATTACATCACAATTATGTAATAAATATTTTTGACAATGAAAAGATTAAGCCAATGATAAAAATGTCTGGCACATGACTGTACCATGGAGAGTGCTTTGCAGATCATTGGTGATGTTTATCACTACATGATGATGAAAGATGTTTTCTGGTGTATGGTAGAGGAAGCGAGTATGTTTTATTTCCCTGAACATGTTGTTTCCTTGTCTTCCTGATCACCCAGGTGACGTTCCGTACACGGATCTACCACTGCAACATTAACAGTCAGGGAGTGATCTGTCTGGATATTCTGAAGGACAACTGGAGTCCAGCGCTCACCATCTCCAAGGTCCTGCTGTCCATCTGCTCATTGCTGACGGATTGTAACCCTGGTGAGTCCAGCAGCATGTTATTACCGGATCACTAGAACACAGGCACGAGGACGTGCTGTTGGTGTAAACACCATACCGTAGTCCAGTCGCGCAGCAAAATACGGCAGATATGTGGAACATGTACACTGCAATATTTTGTTAAATAAGCACACTAATCTGCTTTTTCGGTTGGACAAAGATGGAGCTCAAAAACCCTATGAGGATATCAGGCTCCTAAAGATTTGAATGTATCATTATATGCAAATAATTCTGAATTATGATACAGTACACCACATGTCTAAAGCTAAAACACAGCTAATGTGTGTCTCAGTATGCAGTGCACTTGCAGCTTGGTATTTACTTACTATTTTAGATATGTTCATGACATCATCATTTAGTCTAATAGAGCAGTGGTCCCCAACCTTTTTTTGCGCCACAGATCGGTTTAATGTCGACAATATTTTCACGGATTTTCTATTGTGTGGGATAAGGATAAATACAAAAAAAATAAAATGATACAACCGGCAAAAAAACTGGTATTTTCTAAATATAATAATAAACGTGAATCCACTGTGTTGTTTTTTGTTCATTTTGCTCGCTTGGGGGTTTCAATTTAGCGGTAATGTATTTATGTGTTGGTGGCCAGAGCAGCTCCTTAAGAAGGTAGTGGATGGAGGTAAGACATGTGACCGAGGCATCATGACATGAATCAAGAGAGAGTCATAGACAGATGTGGTGGAGACAATCCGGTCATTTTACAAAAGAAAACATCGTTCAGAATCAGACAATAAATAAAATGGAAATAATGTAAGTTATGTATTCTTTTTGTGTGGCCCGGTACCAATTGACCCACGGACCGGTCCACGGCCCGGAGGTTGGGGACCACTGTTATACAGGATTTCCTGGCAAATTTCCAACCATAATTTACCACAACAAGGGGGAAAAACCTATAAACCACTATAAAAAGATTCAAATGTGTAAATAGTTGTTAAGTCACTAACAATACATCTATAAAAGTGCAAGTGTTTCATGAGTCTTTCTTTGGTGGAAGAATGTAATATACATGACGTTCACGAATGAAACGTAATGTAATATGGAGAATGTGATACAGTATATGCGGGGCATCACTTAAAATGATTGGGAAATGATGGAGTTTCCAGAGTGGTCATTTACCTGACAAGCATTAACAAGCAAATCGACTTGTTGCAGTGTGTGGTGTACAGTCTGATCACTGCTAAGCAGACCTTTTCCTTCTGCAACCTCTAAAGTAAAAATGCAGCACTCATGAGTCTGTTTTTTGAAGCAGCTTCTGCACCTGACACACAGCACACAGGCCCATGACCCAGGCCACTGTTCTGTAACTCAGTTTCAGGGTGTTAACGATCTTATTATAGCCTCGGCATCTTTGAGGAGATCAACAATTCTAATTCTCAAATCCTCAGAGTCTTTGCCATGAGGTTCCATGTTGAACATCCAGTGGTCAGTATGAGAGAATTGTACTCAAAGCACCACATTTTAAATGTGCTAATACAATATACACATATTTTATGGTCCTGTCAAGCAGACAAAAACATGACCATGATGAATAGGACTTGTGGATTTGCTTGGTTACACCACGTACAGTACAGCTGTTATCACTTAGGGTTTTTTTTTTTTTTTTTTGGTCAGCAAACATTTTGACAATAATGGCTGTATGTTGCTAGAATGTGAGGGGTACACTCACTTTTGTAAGATACTGTACACATATATAACAGTGAACGACCCTTATTGAGAAAGAATGACATTTTTTTAAGAGAAAAAAGGCTAGAAAAAAAACTTTCCCTTCCTTCAGCAAAACCAGTGGTGGAAGAAGTACAACATTCCTGTAGTTGAGTAAAACTGCTAAACTAATAATATATGACTACATTTGATATATGACTTTTAATACACGGCTCAAAGTAAAAGTGGTGGTCTATGGCAACTCTTTGTGGATAAAGCATGCAGTTCAGAGTTTAATTCTCTGGCACATCACACCTTTATAGGAGAGTTCGCTATCGTTGCAGACACAGTGAGAAAACCTATACTCCACACACACTCTCAGCAGAACCGTGGGGTTACATTTGTGCTTTTCACCACAGCTTCTTATTTAACACTGCTCATGGATGTACAAGTAGCGAGAAATAAAGTGAAGTGCAGTAAAAATTAAGTTATTATACTGTGGTGAATATATAAGTGAAATACACCGTGTGTGTGTGCGCGTGTGTTTAAAGTAAATTATAGTCAAATGTGTAAATGTGTAGAACTCAAACACTCTGATAAAGGACAAAGGTTTGTGGTCACCAGAGCAAAAGATTTGTGTCTTTTTTGTGCATTGTATACCACACGTTGTCCCCATTTGCTGTTATAAAACCTCCACTCTCCTGGAAAGATGTTCCACTAGATTTTGAAATGTGCTTGTGGAGCTTAGTAAAGTCGGGTGCTGATGTATGTGAGGTGAGGAGACCTGGTGTGCAGTCAGCGTTCACATTTATCCCAATGATGTTCAATAAGGTTGAGGTCAGAGTTAAATAGCAGAAGATCTTCCACTCCAACCCTTGTAAACGATATCTTCATGGAGCTGGCTTTGTGCACAGGAGTATTGTCATGCTAAGACAGATTTGGGTCTCCTAATCCTTAAAATGAATGGAGAATTTAATGCAACCTCATCCAAAAAACGTATTATACAATTGTGTGCCTCCACTTTTGTGGTCGGAGTTTGAGGAAAAACCATACACGGGTGTCCCAATACCGTTGGTCATACAGTGCAATCAAAAAAATATGCAAAAGATCTTCCATGTCTGAGTAAACACTATGCTTAATTACACTTCTGGGTTGACTGGTTGGGAGTCACCCTCACCCTCAGCCTCATCTCCATATTAAATACTTTCAGTAGAAAATGTAGGTCACTTTGAGAGATATCAGGGTGCGAACAGTAAAGCGATTTTCTCTTTAAAGATAATGTCATTATTAGCAGGTAAGCATTAGCAGGACCTTGACAGGAAGTGTTTTATTCGGCCTGATTTATCACCACTACTGTGTGATCTAATTTCAGACACGGGCTCAACTCCGAGCGATCAGTAACTAAAACAGCAGACAAAATCTCAATGTCCATTCGGCCTCGAGGCTCCAATTTCAGATCCCAAGTTAAGGGTGTGTGTACGCTGTGTGTATGCTGTACTTATGCTGTGTGTATGCTGTGTCTGTATACAGCGTGTATGCTGTGTGTGAGTACTTCTTGTTTAAATGTATGAGTGTTTATTATGTTTGTTGTGAATGCATATGCTGTGTATGTGTGTGTGTGTGTGTGTGTGTGTGTGTGTGTGTGTGTGTGTGTGTGTGTGTGTGTGCCTGTGTGCATCTAGTGTGCATGTGTGTGTATGTACAGTAGGCTTTGTGTGTGCTTTGTGTATGCTGTTTGAGTATATCTTCTATGCATGTAGCTGTGTTTGTGTATGTTATGTGTATGTATGCTGTGAATGTATATTTTGTGTGTGTATGTATGCAGTGTGCATGTGTATGTATGCTGTGTGTGCTCTGTGTTTGTATGCTGTGCATGTCTTGTCTGAATGCATGCTGTGTGTATGTGTTTATATGTATGCTGTGCATGTGTGTGTATGTAGTTTAGTTGTGTGAGTGTGTGTGTGTGCATGTTTTATTAATGTGTGTATATATCTTGCGTGTATGTCAACAATGTCTATATGTATGTATATACCCGTCCACGCATTTTAGAGTTTTTATAACATTTATATTGAACCTATCGCGGGGGCGGGCGGGGGAATTCATCATCTTATTACCCAGCCCAATGAGGAAGTCAGTGCTTTAATGTGGGTGTGTACTTTGATGGAATGCTGGAACAGCAGTTGAGTTATCAACTATAAAGCACTAAACATGATGCATTAATACAGACAGTGGAAAATAAGACAGAAGAGAACATCCCTGAGAGTGAAAGTTGTCACGCTCTCCTGTTGCATATTGTATAATGGCTAACGTGGACGTTTCCCCTCCAGACCACCAGAGTGCACCACTGGTCCTTTGGCATAGCTAATTTGGACTATTGGCAAAATCACTTTTGAATTTTTCCTTGTTGTATGTGCCATTCCGCTGTTTTTTTGTTTGGTTTTCTAAAACAGTAATTAAGTTTTGAATTTTCATTGTTCCATTATCAAAGCATTAACTTAGTAACTGAAGTTATTCAAGGTTCTTTGTGAGTTAAGTTTTTTATTTATCTCTACAAAAGCCATGCGTAGCTTTTGGATCAGTTGCTGCTGCATTCATTCCTTTTTTGATTTAATCCTGAAAAAAGAAAAAATGCTTACTCATTACGTACTACATAAAATTACGTACTACTAATTATTTTAAATATTTGTTGAATTTTACAAAGTGTAATAATCAAACTCTCACAAAATCAAATAGGATCAAGTGCACAATATTTCCAATTGAACATCCTGATCCTAACCTGGAATTCAAAAGGAATTTCAATCTTTTCTTAGGAAGAAATATTAGGAAGAAAGTTTCTTCTTATCTTTTGTACAAATGATAAATAATATTATATTAACCACATTTTTATTTATGTCATTTGGCAGATGCCTTTATCCAGAAGTAACTTACATTTATTTTAGTTATACATTTGTGCAATTGGTGGTTAAGGGCTTTGCTTAAGGACCTATCTGTGGCAGCTTAGTGGGACTTAAACCCAAGTCCAACATCGTATCCACTGAGCTACCTCCTCCCAAACCTCTCAAACTAGAGCAAATTGTTCAGAGATTGCAGACAATCCAGTAGAACAGGATATGGGGTGGGGCAGGAGGTAGGATGTAGGGACAAGGCTGTCCTGCAACGATTGTCTGAAGACTTTAGTATAACATTGTATACATGTGCATGGTATAACACCGTAAGAAGAGGACATGTGTTGGACTCGCATTTCCTGTCATTCTCTTGTTGGTATTGAAAAGCATAAGAAGAGCACATAGTGATCCATATGAACTTCTCGGAATGAAGCCAGAATGCTGGATGGAGCCATTGATTGATTATGCTCTCATGGTTGATCAGATATTTTACATCCGGGTTGTTTAGGAGCACCACAAACCCAAATAACTAAACTGTTGCCGGTTTACCTGCTGATGTTTTGGAGATGCTCTGACCCAGTCGTTTAGACATCACAATTTGGGCCTCATCAAACTCACTCAAGTCCTCATGCTTGCCCATTTTTCCTGCTTCTATCACGTCAGCTTTGAGGACAAAATGTTCACTTGCTGCCTCATATACCCCATTCACTAACAGGTGCCATCATGGAGAGGTAATCAGTGTTATTCACTTCACTGCTCATAATGTTATGTTAGAGCAAGATATTCAGAGATTGCAGACAATCTAATATAATGTGGGGGTTGGGTGGGGTGGGCTGGGTTGTGGGGTTGGGGTTATTCTGCACTTATTATTGTTTTAGACTGTCTAAACATTTACACTTCTCTACAAGTGCAAAGTAAAGATTAAAATATAAAGAACACGTTTATACACACACCTTGTGTCTAGCAGCTTGAAAATTCTGCACAACAACTATAATTATGTGAGAGGAAGTTGCCATGAAGCAACATGAGTGGGATCTTACTGAATATTTGTTTTGGGTGTGTTTTTTTGTGTGTATATGTGTGTGAGGCATCAAATACCTGGCACACACACACCCCATGCCACTCCCTAAGCTACTCATGTGCAGGTCTAATTGACAACCTCTTATTTGCACTTATGTCATACGATGGCACCAAAGATTTACAGCCAGTATTTTATCGTTCTCTGTTTGCCTTTGTTAATGAAATTATTCATCAACCACTTCCTTGATTCTAATTCAGCAATAAAAATCCCTTTGTACTTACATTGTATTGCATTAAAGGTTTCACACCAAACCTTTACATTCATGCTCACTTGGGATCACATCCCTCATGTGGTTAAATACAACTGTGTAGGGTTTTGTAAATAATGGCAGTGCCGTTTTTACTTGCAGCTAATATTTTACATCAATTCAATTCTAACTTTTCTCTAAATACACTATATGGATAAAAGTTTGTGGACACCTGATCATATTGGTATTTGTTATTTGAACGTTCCAGTCCATTTTCTCTGCTGCATTTGTTGTATGATAACTTCCACTCTCCTGGGAAAGCTTTAGAGGCTGCCACACTCCGAGTCGAGTGATCTCTGACCCTGAAAAGAGCAGAGAGGCCGGAGGACTCATAAGAGTAAAAAATAGCATCCACAATCCATCTGCTGAATGTCTGCTTGTTTGCAGGGAGACCACTCCACGGAGGGCCATAGCAGACTGCTCCGATTTCCTCCACAGTTTTGTTCTGTGGACTTATATGTCCAGTGCTTGCGTCCTAAGCTTCTCCTGGTCTGGGGCCTGAAAAAGAGGAGGGACAAATGCCTGGGGCATAACAGGTTGTGGAACAACCAAGGGTACCTTGGAAAAATTATTTAGTGTAGAGGAAGGCACTGGCCATGCCTGGAGTAAATTCCATGAAAGAAGGGCCCCCTCTTTAGAGAGGAGATGTTCAAGAGAAACACAGAATTGACTATGAGGAACCTCAAAGACACCTTGGTCAATGGCTCAAAGGAAGGGTCCAGGAGGGCCTCCAAGACAATTGAAAAGTCTGTAGCAGGCACTGTAGATCGTACCGGAAGCCTCAGCCTCGAGGTACCATGGAGAAAATATGTCACCTAGGGGTTTTTATTTAGCGACCCTTGTCTTGAGAGGGCGTCTGCTCCCTCATTTTTTTGGCCTCGGATATACACTGCCCTTGAGAGCAACTTCCCCGTGGCCCACAGAAGGATCTGATGTGCCAGCTTGTACAGGAGGCAAGCTCACAGACCCTCCTGGTGGTTGATGTAGGAAAGCACCAAAGTGTTGTCTGTACAGACTAAAACATGGGGGCTTCTGAGGTCTGGAGGGAAAGGCCTCATAGCTTGAAGCACGTCCAGCATTTTTAGGCAATTGATATGCCACATCCAATGGGGTCTTTCCCAGGGACCTGGACCTAGATAGTCTCTTAAGGTAATCAGTCTGTCGAGATTGACTTCCAGTAAGCCTAGAGCTGGAACAATGCCCTGGGGCAGCTCTAGGGACCTCCTAAAAGGGGGCAAACCCCCTTAAGTCCGCTCCGTTGCCAGGCAGAAACTGAGGAGGGTGTTTGCTGGTGCTGGTCGTGCCCTGAAGCACTGAAGGTGGCAGGGTTAACTAACCAGGTGCCTGAGGGTGCCAGGGTGGAATGGGCAATGTATACTGAGGTGCACAGCGACCCTTCCCAGTGAAGTCTTCAGGTGGTTCTATATTAGGACTTTTTGGTCAAAAGCAGGGGGGGGGCGTATTTTGAAGGTATTTTGATGGGGCTTTGTGGGCAGCACCGGGGTTTTTAGGGACAATGCAGCACTCAGGGAAAGATAGCTAGCCGGCGTCTCTTCAACCAGGGGCCTGTAACCACATTCTTTTAGTCCAACTATGTTAGAATATTGCGACACTTAGAATATGTAGAATACAGCTTAGCCTAAGACCTGGACACTAGCACTACCTCTTATAGGTTTCGAAAAAGTACTGGATGAGGGGATGTCTCTAAGGACTCGCAGACAAAAGGCATGCTTCCGAACCTTGCGACAGAACGCTGGAACCGGCAGGTGAGCAAGGAGAAAGTGACAAGCCCGTCTCCAGACCCATCAACATGCGAGTGCAATCTGCGCAGTCAGCTCCCTCGAGACAACCCCCACCCCGGGCCGGTGAAGCCGCGCTTTCAAATCGCCTGATTATGCACGTCATTCGGAGAGCGGAGAGCGCCGCAGCATTTCCAAACCGTTGTTCATGCAGCTCGAGTTCCTGAAGGGGAACTTCCACTCCAACCCATGTAAAGCAATTCACAAATAACTGGCCATTTTTCCTGCATGTTTATAATTTTCAGCTTTTGACCAATACAATCTCTCACAGACACACACAAACACACACACACACACACACACACACACACACACATGCACACATGCACATATATACAAACACTTAATGCTTAGAGAAATAAACAGTAATGATACCTATAAAACCTGACCAGGAATAGAAATATGACATTATAACATTATGACAAGTGAAGTGGATCACACTGATTATCTAATGGCACCTGTTAGCAAGTTGGATATATTTGGTAGCAAGTAAACATTTTTGTGCGTAAAGTTGACATTTTAGAAGCAAATAAATGGGCAAGCAAAAGGATTTAAGTGAGTTTGACAAGGACCAAAATATTACGGCTAGATGACTGGGTCAGAGAATGCAATGGTCAGCATCTATTGAAAGTGGTCCAAGGAAAGATCAGTGGTGAACCGATGATAGGGTCATGGGAGGCCAAGGCTCATTGATGCACGTAGGTAGCGAAGGCTGGACCATGAGGTACGATCCAACAGACGAGATCCTGTAGCTCAAACTGCTGAAGTTAATGCTGTTAATGCGTGATGGGTCATGACCATTTTGGCAGCAAAAGGGGACCAATAAGATATTAGGCAGGTGGTCATAATGTTAAGCCTGATTGGTGTATATTGGATAAAAGAGTTGGGTGTGGTGATTGTGGTGTTAGTCATAATCCTTATAGCTCACCTCCTAAAACTCTCACTAAACCACAACCACAACTGCTTAGATACTTCATGTATCTATTAAAGACTAAACTGCTGAAGCTTAAGGAATGTTAAGGCCTCTCTATTAAATAAAGTGTGTGATACCAAACTACATCTATTGGCCAAGGTAAATGAAGCTTACATTTGATCCATTTGCTGTTCCATGCGAACATCTGACTCTGGAGTGGAATCACTGGTTAACTATTTACTCTAATGTACTGGGTTATGCATTTATCCTAGTTTGTGTAATGGACAAGACTCAGTTAAACCAGAATAATCTGCCTAGTAATCTATGATAAATCTTCACAGATCCATTTTGTAAACTTTGCAATTATAACCACAAACGGCACTCCGCCAGGGGTCTGAGCACCCTTTGTAAACAGCGCTGCCAGTGCCCAGTTATCACCGAGCTGCAGAGAACAATAAGCGTTTGATTGTGGATCCGTTCCAACCCTCGAAATGTCACATGCAATTTGAAAGCCGATTAGCAGACAACAGGAATGTACAATGTACAAATGCAAAATTTCACTGAGTTTCAGCTCGACTTTTAGAAACCCATTTATTTAAACATACTCCATTTCTTATGCACAAATCACTCTCAATACTTCAGACGTGCCCTGCAGCTCACAGCTGTTTGAAAAAAATAACGAGCTCCGCCCTGCTCGGATTGATGGCATGTGGTAGCCATATTTGCTTACAAACTTCAACATGCTTTTGATCAATAATGAGATTCAGGAATCCTGACCAATTTTGTGAAGAGATGCCAAAATTCCTCCGATTGGTTTGCATGTGACTTTTTTTTGATTATTATTCTTTTTATTGTGTGCAGTTTATTTCTGTTTGATCTCTAAAATCTCAATTGCTTTGAACAAAAACACAGTTAAAGAACAAGCACATTTGAGCTCATCTGTAAGAACATTATCCTGGTCAGGCTCAGGGTGGATCCCTGCATTAGAAAAACACTAGATTGGGAACCATATGAAGCAATGCTTTAATAAGACATAGACTGGTCCATAATAATCAGAGCATGCATTGATACAAGAGCTGAAATTCAAATAGAGATTTAATGCACCTGATTCACAAATATTCTGTCTGTCTGTCTGTCTCTTTCTCTCTTGTAGCGGACCCTCTGGTGGGAAGCATAGCCACTCAGTATCTGACCAACAGAGCGGAACATGACAGGATAGCTCGACAGTGGACCACGAGATACGCCACATAGATCCTGGCAACCTTCCTCCTGCCCCTCCCGCCCACCCATAAGCCTCTGCCCCACCACCACCACCACCGTCATCACCACTTACCCCTTCTGAACCCTCCAAATCTCCTGCAGGAGCGATGGGATACTGGATAGACAACTTAACAATGACGTGCAGCAAATCTTTATAGCCTTTACAATACGGACTTGTGTATATATTTGTCCCTCTGAATCTGCCTTTGTTTTCTTTCACCCGACACAGACTGGGGAAACAGATGAGATCCCGCCAAGCTAAATGCTAAGGGTCTAGATTTTTTTTTTTTCTCCTTTGTAGCTGTAGATTTTAGTTCAGTTTAAATGCCTTCTTGCAAGTCTTGCTTCTTTGGGATATAAAAAAAAAAATGTATTTTGTGATGTATTAAGGATACCGTTCCTACAAGGTCAACCAAATATTATGGTTCATTTAGTCTAAACCATTATCTGTATGATGTTATTTAAAAAAAATAATGTGGAAAAGCATCCTAGGTGTAGAATATTAAAGACGATGTGATTTCTCTCTGAGCCCCTCCCCTCCCGGAGCCGTTTTTCCCCGTTCTGTGATGACCTTATCTTGTGAATCTGTTCTACCTTTGTCACTTTGTAATGAAGAGAAGCTCATTGACCGTTTTGTAGCTCGGCTGAAATGAGCCACCGATATGTAATATCTCCTCATACATAATAAAAAATATATAACCTGTCCTTTAGCATGGGTGTATGTGTCTACTTTCAGACCGTGTGACCTCACGAGAGCTAAACACATTGTATACAGTTGCCCTGGATCACAAATTGTAGTTAATTTCAGCTTTGGCCCCTAGTCTAAAGATGCTTTGCCATTCTTTTACCTCTATCACTATGTATGTCAGATAATGCTTTGGATCATGGCTTCTTCCTATCCTTTTCTGTGCTTCTTTTTTCTATCGTTCTGATGCGCATTTCTCTATCTCCAGAGCTGAGCAATATTTTTTTTTACTGTTTCCTAGCAATGTCACATAATCTTAGTATTAATTCATTTGTTCAATAAGGCTGCAAAGATTGTTGAAGCAAAACATACAAAAGACGAAAGAGCTCTCAAAACAAGGGATCAAATCATGTATAGTTAAAACCTTAAACTCCATCGAACATTCATGGCTAAATCAACCAAAAGACCATGGTTAAACTCAACATAGTGCTTCAGTACCGCTCTAGTGCATGGTGTGCTCAGAATTATGAGCAGTAGTGGCTTTCCTTTCAAATGTAGCACTTTGTGCCATAAGAAAACAGTTCTCACATATCTGCTGACTCCAACATACCTTTGGATGATTTCCAAACAGGATGTATATGATATGGCTTGCTACTTTCCCATGAAACAAAGTGATCCTTGCCTATCTAACTTTAGCTGTTTTAGTTTTTAGGTCTGGGTATTGACTATCCAAATAAAACACAATCAGGTTCTGTTTTTTAACCACTGCCATGGCCCCAATTCTCTAAAGGTTTCCTGCTGAAAATGTCATATTCTATATTAACCCTGATCTGATTTCCAGTCACATCCACACAACATGAGGCTTCCACCACTGTGCTTCATAGTCGAGGTCGATTCACTTAAGTGTTTTTTTTTCACCAAACGTAGTCACGAGTCCAGGGCAAAAATGTGGTCCATATCAGACTAGACCACTTTTTTCATATTTGCTGTTTTCCAAATGTTTTTGAATACGGCTTTGTTGTTGTTTTTTTAGCAATGTCTTGTTTTTCATGCTGCTTTTCCAGCATGGTGGAATATCCAGGTTATGGCTGTCCTTCCTTCTCCAGTATGAACCATAAATCGGTCTAGCTCATACAGAAGCCTTGGAAAGAATAACAGAATTATCTTTTCACTCTGTGGTTTGTGCTTTGTGCTCTTCAACCCAGACCACATGTTTCTTAGAGCGTTCATGCCTGCCACTGTAAGGCCCAAAGTACTGCAAAATGTTTTGTTCTTTTACTATTTGATACTCGTTTTGTGATTATTTTTGTCAGTAAGGCTTTTGGCTGCCATATTCAGCTACTTCAGCAGAGCTCGTAGTGCCGGCGGTTTTTACCAGGGGCCTAAAAAAAGCCATTTTGGGGGGATTTTTCTTGCTTGTGGAGCCAATTTCTGGACTTTTTCACCATTTTTTTGGGATGAATTGATGTAATGCCTGCGTAGCCTCATAACGGAAACCATAACTGTTTTATGTATATTAAACACTGTTTAATGTGTTTGTACAATGATTTTGAAGGGGGCCTAGAGTTCGAGAATTATTGGCACCCTTTTAAATGATTGTACAAATAAACATTAACAGTTAATACAAAGCAGACACATTGATTTAGTGTGTGTGTGTGTGTGTGTGTGTGTGTGTGTGTGTGTGTGTGTGTGTGTGTTTAAGCATTAACATGCTTGACTGACACCAGCAGGCATCAATCAAAGTCAGAGTGAAGTGAGCGTGCACAGTTTCGGGTTACTGTGACCTCTGGTTAGCTCATTAAATCAAACATACCGATTAGGAAAGATGACAATCTGATACTGAGTACTGAATTGCACCCCAAATACGTATGAGTGTGTGTGTGTGTGTGTGTGTGTGTGTGTATGTGTGTGTGTGTGTGTGTGTTATGTATGTGTGTACTTGTCACATTTTTTGGATGATTTTGTCACTAAGATATTTCAGGTCCTTCATGGGCATCTACCACACACACACACACACACACACACACACACAACACACACACTCATACGCATTTCCTTGTTCTCTTTGTGCAGAATAAGAGGAACCCTGACGGTGTGTGTGTGTGTGTGTGTGTGTCTATCTCACGTTCACACCCCTGGAAAAGAAGTAAATGCAGAGCGATGTCTACAGCCCCCTGGTGGCTCATGTTTTAATGACGTTTGCCCTTTAGCAGTGAGAAGAGACTCATGTTTCCCCTCGCTGTCATTTCAGAGGAATGACACGAGGCTTGGATTTGTCACCAGATTCTGCTAAAAGGATGTGACATTTTTCGGGGGATTTTTTTATTCCCACAAGCAGCTACCATCTGAGGAGAAGAAAAGATGTTCAGTGACTTCTATTTAAATCAATCCACAGCTGTAATTCTACACATTCTTATTCTAAATGTTAATGTAGGATCTAGAAATGACATGCTAATAGATAAAACACAAGTATGCTCAATTCAGCATCTTAAATAAAAAAAATCCTCTGCCTAACACATCAATTAAGGGTACTTGTGTGTGTGTGTGTGTGTGTGTGTGTGTATGCTTGACTGACACCAGCAGGCATCAATCAAAGTCAGAGTGAAGTGAGCGTGCACAGTTTCGGGTTACTGTGACCTCTGGTTAGCTCATTAAATCAAACATACCGATTAGGAGAGGTGACAATCTGATACTGAGTACTGAATTGCACCCCAAATACGTATGAGTGTGTGTGTGTGTGTGTGTGTGTGTGTGTATGTGTGTGTGTGTGTGTGTGTTATGTATGTGTGTACTTGTCACATTTTTTGGATGATTTTGTCACTAAGATATTTCAGGTCCTTCATGGGCATCTACCACACACACACACACACACACACACACACACAACACACACACTCATACGCATTTCCTTGTTCTCTTTGTGCAGAATAAGAGGAACCCTGACGGTGTGTGTGTGTGTGTGTGTGTGTCTATCTCACGTTCACACCCCTGGAAAAGAAGTAAATGCAGAGCGATGTCTACAGCCCCCTGGTGGCTCATGTTTTAATGACGTTTGCCCTTTAGCAGTGAGAAGAGACTCATGTTTCCCCTCGCTGTCATTTCAGAGGAATGACACGAGGCTTGGATTTGTCACCAGATTCTGCTAAAAGGATGTGACATTTTTCGGGGGATTTTTTATTCCCACAAGCAGCTACCATCTGAGGAGAAGAAAAGATGTTCAGTGACTTCTATTTAAATCAATCCACAGCTGTAATTCTACACATTCTTATTCTAAATGTTAATGTAGGATCTAGAAATGACATGCTAATAGATAAAACACAAGTATGCTCAATTCAGCATCTTAAATAAAAAAAATCCTCTGCCTAACACATCAATTAAGGGTACTTGTTCAAGGAAGTTCATTCAGAATGGAACAGAAGTGCATGCTGATAGTGCTTCCTAATGGCCTTTAATGTAATGTTTTTTTTTCCTAATGGTTTGGTCCTAACAGACTAGAGAGGGTCAGTTATATGAGGTGGTATTAAAAAGGTTCGAGACTAGCTCTGTTTACAAGAAAATACTTTATCTCTGTTAACACACTATCACCTTCAAAAAAGCCCGCTAATGAGTAATTCTCTAAAAAAATAATTGAGGAAAAATATTTGCGTCTGTGCTTCGTTTAGTCCATATAACTGAACACAATGCACTTTGTTTCCCATGGACTATTATTTTTGATGCACCAGCAGAAAACAGCGAGTGGTGAGGAGAAGATTCGCTCCAGAAAAAGACATCGGGATTATTTCAAACTTAAACATGAAGTAAATACTGTACAGTGCAGTTACAGATTTGAAAGTAATTAAAATTTTTATTTTATATTTTTATTTATATACACTGCGTTCAAAAAGTTCCTCCACAGTGGCCTTGTAGAGCAGGTAATGGAGCAGGTTTTTAAAGCTGGCCATAAACACACAGATTTAGTTAGTAGAAAATTGTAAGCAACTTTTACGGAGACAAGAAAACCACATCGTGATACTGTGCAAGATGTATTAAATACACGACTAAGTAATAATTTAAAAATAATTAGAAAGTAACTAATATTTTTCCATAACCAAAAATTATATGTTGATATAATATGGCAATTAAATGCACTAAATTGGTTTCGTTTCCACAGATATTCTTTTTTGCAATTTCAGCAATAAAATGCATATATTTCTAAAAAGGAAACAAATTACTTGTTAATTTTAAGAGACCTGTCATATTGCCTCTTATTTAGTATTTCTCTTTAATTAAGTAAAAGTACTTTTTATCCGATATACTCAGTTAATCGATGGAACAATAGTTAGATTACTCAATTACAAAAAGAATCAATAGCAGCAGCCCTAGCTCCCAGCGTTCCTGGCACATCTGGAATGTGTCCTGGAAGTCTTCTTTTGTGTGTTGAACAGCGAGTGTGTCAAACACCTTCTGCTATTTGCTCTGGATCTCCTTAGTGGTGTCACAGCGAGGACCGTTGAGCTAAATCCTCATCTTTGGGAAGAGGACGAAGTCCACAGGAGCCAAATCTGGCGAGTAGGGTGGGTGCGGAGTTGCTGTCCATGATGAAACTGCAAACAAGGTAACGAATAGTCAGAATACGTGGTCAGAATAGCACCAGTTAGCACCATTAGTCTAGTCGAGTCTATGGTAGTCATTTCTACCATATATCTGACGCAGTACACAGTGAAATGAGACAACATTTCTCCAGAACCCTGGTGCTACATCACACAACATAGAGCTACATAACAGAACACAGAGCTAAGGAAAGTGTTCTCACCACATAAAGTGCATCATGTGTAACCTTTGATGCTACCTCATACAGACAACACTGAGCCATAGCATTAAAACCCCTGACCCCAATACACTAGTTAACAGGTGGGAAATATTGGACAGAATATGAACAGTCAGTTGTCGTTTACATTTACGCCATTTGGCAGATGCCCTTATTCAGAGTGACCTACATTTATTTCATTTATACAACTGAGCAGCTATGGGGGTTATGGACCTTGCTCAGGGGCACAGGAGTGGCAGCTTGGTGTGGTGGGAATTTGAACTTACAACCTTCAGATGCAAAGTCCAATGACTTAAACACTAAGCTACAACCTCCCCAGTTCACAAAGTTCTCAAAGTTGATGTATTGGATGTATTTGGTATGTGCAAGTGTAAGGAGTGACTTTGACAAGGACTAAACTGTGATGGCTAGATGATTGGGTCAGAGCATCTCCAAAACAGTAAGTCTCCAGGCTTGTTCCGACCAAAAGTACCTATCAAAAGTGGTCAAAGGAAGAACAACCAGTGAATCATAGGAAAACATGACTCACTGATGTCTATGGGGAGCAAGGCTAGCTGGTCTGATCCGAATCGAAATGCTTATGGAGCAAAAATTGCAAAAAAAAAAATTGCAAAAAAAAATAAAAATAAATAAACTTGATGTACTGAGTCATGTCCACCACTAAAAGCTTTTACAATGTATATGTGAGCATCAGAACTGGACCACAGAACAGTGAAGGGTGGACTGATATGATGAATCATGTTTTCTTTCACGTCATGGGACACTAACTTGAGAAAGGGATGGCATCGGGGTGAAATATGGGAATAAGGCAGGCCAGCTGAGGAAGTGTGATGATCTAGAAAATGTACTATTTGAAAACCTTGGGTTGTGTACTGTATGTAGCTGTTGCTTTGGCACCACCTACCCAAACATTGTTGCAGAGGTTAAAGGGAAGTGTTGGCTCAGTGTTTAAGATATAATGCTTCTAAATTGAAGGTAGTAAATTAAAATCCCAACACTAATAGTTGCTCTGAATAAGGGCGTTTCTGACAAAATTACTGCACCAGCTACAATTGTGGACATATCTATTTTTATTATTTTCTACATTGTATAATAATAAGACATCCAAACTATAAAAAAAAACATGAATTTAATTATGTAGTAAACATAAACATGTTTAACATCCCAGAATATGTTTTATATATTAGAGCGTCTAAACTCATGCTATTCTCTCATTAGATTCGAAAGGTAGTCACCTGGAATTGTTTTCATGTCGCATAAATGGAAATACAAGGAAAAGCTTGAGGCCTCTGCACAAGATCCTAAGCATCTTTTCTTCACTACTGAATTCCCCTGCTTTAACTGCTTCAATCTCTCTGACTGCTGAAGATTTTACCTCCTCCTTGCTTCCTCCCCGACTATGCGTACATTACACATGGAATCCCCTACTTATTTATTGTCAAATTTCTGAATTATAACAGAAGAAGAGGTGCTGCAATTCCTCCAATATTGCAATCACACCTGCCCAATTGATGCAATCCCCTTAACTATGCTCCAGACCATCTCTCAAGACCTCCTGCTGTTCATCCCTACAATCATCAATGGCTCCTTAGCATCTGGCCCTTTTGGCTGTCACTAAAAAACTACATGCTGCTAGATCAGCCAAGCTGTAATCTGTCTTCATCCTCCTAGACCTTTCAGCAGCATTTGACACGGTCAACCACAAGACTCTCTTGTCACCCCTCAGAAGCCTTGGTATCCGTGAGGCAGCAATGTTTTTCCTTCTACCTAAAAGGTTGCTCACACCAAGTAACATGGAAGGGGGTCTACATCTGCCCCACACAGACTCTCCACTGGCATCCTTCTCTCAGGGTTAGAGGTAAGTATACTTCAATGCTCTTCTCTGTTCTGGCACAGAGGAGGTGCAATGAACTTCCCCTAGATGTTTGAACAGCGGAGTCACTGGCTATTTTCAAGAGATGAGTAAAGACCTACCCCTTTATGAAACATTAAACTAGCAAAAGAAAGAGAGACAGGCAATAGAAGCAGAGCTTTCTTTGTTTATTTTTCTTTTTACCCTGGTGCGTTTCTATTCAAAACTCATGCAGGGGCTTACCCACAGTCATTTCTGCTTGACTTCCAACGGTCCCCACTCGCAGATCGGCACAATTTCTCTTTCTAGCACCCGCCCGAGTTTCCAAGCAGACCGGCACACCTTTTCGTAGCATCCGCCCGAGTGCCCTAGTCGGCTGGCATATCTTTCTCTGGCGCCTGCCCAATCAGTCAATTAGTTCTACTATGACATATATAACATATGACTGTACAAATCTTTTCCATGGCAAGAACAATCAGTTAAGTAAAAAGAAAAGGCAGTTCATCAAAAACTTTGGGGACTGTCACAGGAAAGGAAGACCAAGAGCTACCTCTGCTGCAATGGATTAATGTATTAGAATTACCAGCTTTTACTTCTAGGAGTAGGAGTGGCAGATATATTCATAACATCTACTGTTAAGAGGAGACTTGATTGGGCTGAATAACACAAGGAATAAACATTAGTGAAATCAGTGTATAAGTGGAAAACTGTTCTTTGGTCTGATTAAACTTTTGGTTTTAACCTATGTGTCTTTGTTAAACATAGAGGGTGAATGGAAGAAAGTGTGTGTGATATTTCCATTGTAAGGCATCTTACTTTATTCCACATCTGTTTTGCACTTAGTGAAACCATGAATTGTTTTTCAATAGGCTCTTCTTCTTCTTTCGGGCTTCTCCTATAAGGGGTCACCACAGCAGAACATCTGAAGTGATAAGGAAGAAGCTGGAAGTTATAGTTTATCACCAAGAAATGCAGCAGCTGACTTCCACAAGTGGGGATATACAGGGAGTGCAGAATTATTAGGCAAGTTGTATTTTTGAGAATTTATTTTATTTGAGGATTTAATTTGAACAACAACCATGTTCTCAATGAACACAAAAAACTCATTAATATCAAAGCTGAATATTTTTGGAAGTAGGTTTTAGTTTTAGCTATTTTAGGGGGATATCTGTGTGTGCAGGTGACTATTACTGTGCATAATTATTAGGCAACTTAACAAAAAACAAATTTATACCCATTTCAATTATTTATTTTTACCAGTGAAACCAATATAACATCTCAACATTCACAAATATACATTTCTGACATTCAAAAACCAAACAAAAACAAATCAGTGACCAATATAGCCACCTTTCTTTGCAAGGACACTCAAAAGCCTGCCATCCATGGATTCTGTCAGTGTTTTGATCTGTTCACCATCAACATTGCGTGCAGCAGCAACCACAGCCTCCCAGACACTGTTCAGAGAGGTGTACTGTTTTCCCTCCTTGTAAATCGCACATTTGATGATGGACCAAACCCAATAATGCACAAAGGGCCCAGATGGAGGACTTGCCGCGCACCATGAAAAGGTGGCTCCAACGGTAGGGGAAAACGGCTAGAGAAATCACTGAAAGGGTGGCCATAGATAAGTTAATAATGACACTACCCCCGAAGAACGAATGTGAGGCACTAAAGAGGTAGTTAAAGCACTGGAATGTGCTTTCTCCACCCTGGAACTAGAAAGGAAGGTAACACACTACCAGCCACGTTCAGAACAGCCACATACGTAAAAAAGAGTGGAACAGTGCTAGCACCAGGCTATCCTCACCAATGGACATGCCCATGCCCACTGATCTGGGGTGGGGCTGGTGACTTCGATCAGCAAACCATGGCTGACAGGGTGCACAATACACACGGCACCCGAGGGCCAAAAGGACAGAAACTATACCAGTTGTGTGTGCACGGGTATAAGGGGCCTACAGCCGGGGTCCAGGTAGCGAACAGCGAAGTTGAGTGGCCACTGTTAATAGGATTAATTCCTAACCTACATATGCCGCTAGTCATAGTCATGGACTGGCCTGGGTTCCCTACCCAACAACCCATGGGCCTGGGGAGCACCAGGAACAGAAGTGGCCAGAGGCTCCCACACTGGAGGCAGAGACAGGCCCAACCCAAAGGCCCACGAGGATGGAGCACAGGACACTGAAGTTGACAATAACATAGAACTTGACAATACCACTAACCTCCTATTCAATGTCTGTTGCCAGTCGTCCCATTAAGGCAACTTTAGGCAGGAACAGAAAGAGGAAATGGCTCGGCAGGTCTTCCTCGCTGAGGAAAGGCCACAACGAAGAACATAGCTAAGGAACTGATGCTCCTCTTTATGCAGGGTCACATCGAGAGGGAAGCACAGATCATAGGGGAACATGTAGAAGTATCAACCTAGCCTGCTGGCAAGGCCCATACATAGTCCTTGAAAAGGCAGCCTAGTGAACTACTGCCTGCAACAGCCGAGTAAGAGGAAAAACTATATCACATCAACCTGTTTAAAAAGTGGATCGAGACAAACCCGGCCATGTCAGCTTTCTGCACATGCCCCACAGATCCAACAGGGTGTCCCTTAGTACAAAAGGGGAGGAGTTAACATGCTGCATCCATGCAGCGGCAGGACACGACTGAGTTGGGAGACCAGTTTGCGGACGTTTTCTCGGCGGCACCAGGCATGACCCACCTGGTGTAGCATGCGATAAATACACCCACCAGGGGTTGTAGTCCGTCTGCATCCCTACAGAATCCTGGATGGGAATCTCAGGTTGTGTAATGACTTCCACAAGCTATTAGTATATAGTTTGGACACACCTTCTCCTTGTTTTTAATATTTGGCAGATGTTTCAGATGCTCCAGTGTAGCCTACAACGTGTATACCTACAATACACATTGAATATTTTATGATTTTTATCACTGGAAAAGAGAAGTGTACACACATGCTCAGTGTGAATGCATGTTAGAAAGTACTGGCAGAGGTGTGTTCTGTGTATCTGTGTGTATCACCACATGAGGGAGACAAAGCATTAAGTGTAACTGGTTCTGTCTCAGGTGTACTGACACACATGCATTTTTCTTTCAGCTCAGAATACAACACTAAAAAAATACTCTATTTAAAAAAAAAAAGGCTATTAACTATTAGAAGTCAATAATAAATCTTTTAGATCATAGTAGGTTGTGAATGAAGGAAGAAACAGACTGACATATATATTTTCTAATACCTTTATAACTTTTGTCTTTTGAAACAAACAGATAAATTGATACAACTTTAATGTCATGTACACATACAGATTTACAGCAATGAAATGCAATTTAATATCTATTAATGTACATGTGGAAAAAGTATTGGGACATCTGACATTTCCAACCATATCTGTTACCTCAAAGTTAGAGGCACACAATATTATACGATGTCTTTGAAAGCAGTTGCATTACATTATACCTTTACTTGTACTACAAGACCCAAACTTGTTCCAGAAATGGTGATGCTTCTGTTCCCAAAGTAAACTCCATGAAAATATGGGTTGGAGTGAAAGATCATTAGTGGCCTGCTATAAGCTCTGACCTCAACCCTATTAAACACCATTGGGATAAATGTGAACACATAGTGCACCCCAGGACTTCTTGCCTCACCTACATCAGTACCTGACTTTACCAACTCCCTTGTAGCTGAATAAACACAAATTTCCACAAGCACACTCCAAAATCTAGTGGAACATCTTCCCAAAAGAGTGAAGGTTATTATAACAGCAAATCAGGACTAATCTTAAATATATATTACATCTAATATTAAAGACGGTGCCAAAATATACACATACTGTAAAGATCATACAGAATAAAACAGGACCGCATTCGGAGAGTGCTTCCTACTGGATTATAATGGAATGCATTGTTTCTAATGGCACATGAGGAATATGATGGAACCTATTTATTCTCATTCAACCCCAGGGTAGCGATGAATTTTCCTCCCAGAATTAAAAGGCTCAGAAAAGCATTTTCTAATAAATATGATTTATGTCATGTTAGCATCGTTTAATGTGAATGGTCAGAAGATCAACATTCTATATCTGCAGTTCTGAAGTGAAGATTCTATTAATACACTTGTACTGATGTGTTACTATTTCTATAGTAACCTCTATATTAATAATAATAATAATAATAATAATAATAATAATAATAATAATAATAATAATAATAATAATAATAATAATAATAATAATAATAATAATAATAATAATAATAATAATAATAATAATAATAATAATAATAATAATAATAATAATAATAATAATAATAATAATAATAATAATAATAATAATAATAATAATAATAATAATAATAATAATAATAATAATAATAATAATAATAATAATAATAATAATAATAATAATAATAATAATAATAATAATAATAATAATAATAATAATAATAATAATAATAATAATAATAATAATAATAATAATAATAATAATAATAATAATAATAATAATAATAATAATAATAATAATAATAATAATAATAATAATAATAATAATAATAATAATAATAATAATAATAATAATAATAATAATAATAATAATAATAATAATAATAATAATAATAATAATAATAATAATAATAATAATAATAATAATAATAATAATAATAATAATAATAATAATAATAATAATAATAATAATAATAATAATAATAGAAATAAAATTATTTTAAATTTGATTTTTTTTATTATAATTTTATTATTAATTAATTAATTAATTTTTTTTTTTTTAATTTATCTGTACTGCAAAATGGAGGAATGCACCAAGCTTTAGAAGGCCCTTTCTTTAATTGAAAAAATAATTAATTAAAAATAATTAATAATTAATTAGTAAAAGTGAATCTAGTAATCTGCTCAGGTTTGTCTTTCCCCAAACAGTCTCTACTGCAAATAACGTATATTGTACTTACAATGTAAGCTGTAATGACACCAAACAATATGCTACCATCTGAGGTGTGAAGAGTACCTGAAAACCATATTTGAATACAAGTGTCAATACCTTACTGCAAAACCCTACTCTATTACAATTACAATTCCAATCTGAGTCTTACAATATCTATACAATATTTACGCATTTGAGTATTTGACTCGTATTGAACGTAGACACAAAGATTTGCCCATTTTTTTTATTTGCTCATTAATTACTAATGGTTTTTCGAGGTCCCCTGGTGGTCTAGTGGTTAAGATGCAGCGCTGCGACCCGGGTTCGATCCCCGGTCAGGGAACTATCTCCAGCCACTCTCAGTGCCGGTCCCAAGCCCGGATAAATTGGGGAGGGTTGTGTTAGGAAGGGCATCCAGCGTAAAACATGTGCCAAATCAAACATGCGGAGGATCCGCTGTGGCGACCCCTAACTGGAGAAGCCGAAAGAAAATTTAATTACTAATTGTTTTTCTACTTGTGACATCATACATGATTGCTTTACAGACATCTTTTAAAAGGGATTCTTCAATTAAAAATCATGTATGATGTCAACAAGTAGAGGAACTATTAGTAATTAATGGGCAAATAAAATGAAAGTAAATAATAATAATTAAATTATTGCTGACTGTGATTGAATACACCTCAGAGAGAGGCCATATTTTTATTTAACTTCAAAAATCTGGTTGATAAAATCTAATTGGCAGTGGTCATTGTCAACGAAAATATAGTGAAGTAAAAATTACATATCTTGAATCATAAATGTAGTACAGTAAAACTAGAAAGTAGCTAAAAAATACTTTAGTACAGTAACAAAGAACATTCACTCATAAACTTTGCATCACTGACTTCCATTAACGTTCTTCTTCACTGCTGTTCCGTATTCTAGTGTCAGAGGCTGCCGTGACACGTGTGTTGTCAGTTTTATGACACCGAGTTGGAGTAAAGTGTTACAAAGAAACTATAGGACTGTCACAACCTTGAGAGAAATGTCATTCTGATATGTGTGTGTGTGTGTGTGTGTGTGTGTGTGTGTGTGTGTGTGTGTGTGTGTGTGTGTGAGAGAGAAAGAGATGGGCATGTTTGATCTCTCTCCAAAAGCACATTATTGGTTTGAGGAGATTTTCACTAATGACAGTGTAGAACTTATTCAGAAGAAGAGCAAAAGTGAGAGAGAGTTTGTGTGTGCACACGTGTGTGTGTTTGTGACTATGATGTTAAATATGGAATGATTATTTCCATTTATTTAATTCAATTTATTAATGAGCGAGCCGGTGGCGACTGTGGCGAGGAAAATTCAATTTTTTCATTTATTCATTTATTTATTCATTTGATGGACAAACTGAGTGTTCAGTTGTTTCTTGAAGATTGTGAGGGATTCGGCTGTTTGGATAAATTTAGGATGCGTAAAAAAAAATTAAGAAAAAACGTCCTTGAGAGTGATTTTGTGCTTTACTGAGATAGGACCATGTGCTGGTGCTCTTTTACTGATGGCAGGAAAACAGCAAAGTTGTGAACTTGATACAAGCCACTGCTGGAAGCCAGTGCAGAGAGATGAGAAGCAATGTGACATGGGCTCACTGAAACAAGACGTGCTGCTGTCGAGAAAAATGTTTTAATCCAGCGGTCCCCAACCATTTTTGCGACACGGACCGGATTAATGTCGGACAATATTTTCACGGACCGGCCTTTATAGTGTGGCGGATAAATACAACAAAATAAAGTTAAGCGTAAAATGTATTTTCTAAATATAATAATAAACGTAAATTCACTATGTTGTTGTTTGTTTATTTTGCTGGCTTGGGGGTTAGAATTTAATGGTAATGTATTATGTGTTAGCGACCGGAGCAGCCCCTTTAAGAAGGTAGTGGATGGAGGTAAGACATGTGACCGAGGCATCATGACATAAATCAAGAGTGAGTCATAGACAGATGTGGTGGAGAGAATCCGGTCATTTTCCAAAATAAAACATCGTTCAGAATCAGATAATAAATAAAACGGAAATAATGTAAGTTATGTATCCTTTATGTGTGGCCCGGTACCAACTGACCCACGGACCGGTGCCGGTCCGCAGCCCGGGGGTTGGGGACCACTGCTCTAATCATCCTTATCTAGCGTGTGTTTTAATCAAACTAATATTAATCCAACAAATTGACCTAAGTTAGTATACACTGCTGCATTCCAAATCCTTTGCAGAGGTTTGATTGCACATGTTGGAAGTCCATTTAGAAGAGCATTGCAGTAGTCCAGCCTGGAAATGACAAGGGATTGGATACGAAGCGGTGTAGCACACTCTGTTAGGAAGGGTCTAATCTAGTGACCTGCACGGGACAGATATTTCAGTCCTGCTTTGTTGTATGTTCCTCTCTTTAATAATGAAGTAATATCTGTAGCACTGAATCACATTAGTCTTGCGCTTCAGACATTTTTCCTCAGTGTGTTCTAGTAGTCTACCGCACATGAAGTTCGCTTGCAACCTTGTGCCTGTTTTGTTTTATTTTATTATAGTTGCCATTGTTGCTTGTGTGCAGTAGATACATCATAGTTCATTTGTTTTAAATAGTTTATTATTTAAGAAAATACATTTTCGAAAGTCCCACAAATGATTTTATTTTCCCACAACCAACCCGCACACACATTCAATACACCTTCTAGAGCCATCAATGTGGCATTTCTTTTTTTTTTTTTATATCATTATATAGATTTCCAAGCACCACAAAACTGCTTGCCCCCACAACCATTTACAGAGTGAAAGAAAAAAAATATTTTTCTACTATTAAATTTACAAAAGTCTATTCCTATCTATCAAATATATGATGCAAATGACATAAAACAAAATTCTGAATAAATATTAAAGGATATATAATGAAACTCTATTGGAGTTGCGTCACTTGTGTTACTTTTTAACAACAATATTTTATTTTAAAATAAAATTCTGACGACATCGCTTGATTTCCTCATTTCTATTTTCTGAAGATCTATGAAACAACGCCCATGAGAAGTCCATTGTCTTTTTTTAGTTATCATAGTTTTCAGTTTTCATGTTCTTTTTTTTTTAAAATGATTTTATATAAGGCTTTTATTTGAAGTCACTGGTACCTACTTTATTGTTAGTGATTTGTAAAAAACTATAGTACAAAAGATGAAATTAGTTAATTTAGTGAATATACCATGATTGCCAACATGTGGCTTGATACCTTGCAGTAGCCATTTTTTTTAATGCATTTTTCATGTAGATTTTCACTAGTGTAACCTATGAGGAAGGTCACACCAGTGAGGAAGGTCACACCAGTGACTCCTATTTAAATAAACTTAATTCAAAGCTATTAATTTAATTCCCTTTTGGGAACTCGAGCTGTGTCGGAAAGCTTTGGGAACATGACTGTGTTGTCCATGCGTCTCCTTCCCCCAGTAAACAAGGGTTACATACGGAACCTAGAAACTTTCTTTTGCATATACTAGCACTAGGATTTTATGATTCTAACTTTTCTTTATCATTGTCAATCCACCTTTGGTCAGGTCAGGTATGGCTTAATTGAGTGTAGCTGAAAAGCAGCGACTTTACAGACAGCGTAGGGATGCTGATCCTGAACTTAGAGCAGAATACTTACACAAAAGTATGTCAAAACAAATATATTAAAATATATTAGAAAAATAAAAAAAGTGTAAAAAAAAATGTAAGAGAATAAGAGATTTAGGTCAAAAAGGAAAAGAGAGAATTAAACGGAGGGCATAGAGGGTCTGTTATCAAAGATGCAGGCAAAGACTTTTTTATACCAAAGACTATTGAAAGAACATTTACTTCTAATCTTATACTCCAGTGCTCATGTTAGTTCTCACTCTCCAGTGTTCTGTATTGTTGAAAGATTTATGATCAAACTCTTGATGTCACCCAAATGAGGATGGTTCCCCTTTTGAGTCTGGTTCCTCTAAATGTTTCTTCCTCATAACATCTAAGGGAGTTTTTCCTTGCCACAGTCGCCACGGCTGCTCATCAGGGATAAATACACACCGTTCACCTGAACTGTTAATTTCTGTAAAGCTGCTTTGAGACAATGTCTGTTGTGTAAAGCGCAATACAAATAAACTTGACTTTAATTGGCAAAGAGTCAGACAGAGTTCACCAGATGGAGTTGGTGCTGCACTGAAGAGAACAGCTGATACATCAAGGGAAAGATATCCCTGATGCACAAAGGTTTTTCAAGTTGCTAAAGAAAACAAGCAAGCTTAAACTCCACTATGTGACTGAGGAAGAAGTTGAGGAGAAGGATAAAGGTTTAAGACAAGTGCCTCTATTCACCATTAAAGGCACCATGAAAATGCATGAGGTCCTCAGCGTTTCTCTCGGCATTCAAATATAGGGACCTAAGCTGCTTCTGCCAGGCTGCTGAGGGACTGATTGTCTGTGCCACAGCCTAGAGGAGGTTAATCTTGTAGCTATGAATGCAATCAATCAAACAGGCAAAGATTTCATAACCAGTGTCATTAAACAGCACCACAGTGGGAAGTAGTGTCTTGTGCAGTATGATGACGATCCCTACCCTGGCAGCATCCTACAGGTGGAAGAAAACAATGTAAAAGACAAATGCATCATCGCAATGAGTAAATACTTTTTCTGCCCAAGCCCCAGAGATGATGTAAACTGGTACGGTGATGACCAGATCATATGCCTGATTCCAGAGCTCCAGGCACTGAATACGAGTTTAGTTCAAATAATAAGTGTTTCTGGGAGCGCAATACACCTCTTAGTCATAGCCTATTATAATAACATAACATTAAATATTAGCAGACGATTGCAGTTTAGAAATTGTACGTTGTTCTACATTTTAGTTGTTTTAGTTAAAATGTTTTTAAAATGTTGTTTGTTTCTTTACAAACCGCTTTCACTAGTTGCTAAATGTAACAATTTCGCAATTGAAGAATAAGGATGTTTGGTCTTATGTATGTCACTATAGCAAATACATGTTTGCACAAATAAATCTTTCAATCACATTTTAAACCAACTTGATTCGAATAAATAAAAGAATCTGCTTATTTGTTCATAAAAACCTTTAATATTGCCAAAGAAGTAAGGTATCACCACTGACAAAAAAATCTTTACATACATGTCCAAAAAAATATAAAAAAATAATAATTAAGCTGTCATTTATGTGTATTCATAAAGTCAAAAGGTAATCTAATAATGTTGGCAAAGTTTAAATCTTAAAAAAAAAGAAAAGAATTTAAGACATTTTGTCATGTAGAATGACCCATGTATGAGAAGTTAAAAGGATGTGGAATAGTAAAATGTATAATGTTTTTACAACTGTACAAAAGTTATACACAGATATATACAGATGATATACACTGTAGATCTTGCATATGCTCTTGTATCTCCGTTTAGATGGAAGGAGGTTAAACAGTTTGTGACTGGGATGTGAGAAGTCCCTGATGATGTTGTGAGCTCTGTGCAGATGTCTGTTGGGGTGAAGTTTCTCAATGGCTTGAACTTAAGCACTGGACAGTTCCTGTCAATACATGGCACGAGCGACTTGTCACATGCTGGTGTGAACACTGAGTTAAAGGCATTTAACTGACTAAAAGGTCAGCAAAAAAAAAAGGAGAGATCATTCTGCTCCCTCCTGAAAGCCAGTTCAACATACACCCACACTAATATAGCAACACATTCACTATGTGACCACTGTTCCTCTTACAGTTTCACTGTCATTACTGCTGACTTGGACACAGCGTTCTGTAAAAAGGGAAGAAAAGCAGCATTCATTTCACATTATGATTAAAATAACTCATATTGCTTCACTTTTGGGTTTCCTTGTCCCTTTTGTCAGCAGCTCAGCTCAGCATGTGCACTAGTGACAGGAGGTTCTGAGGTTAATGGACAGGACAAGATCATGACCAAGCCACTGCTCAGTCCTTGATCAAGACCAGTCTCCTAAACTCAGCTCTTGGATTCTTCCTCAAGTAAGTGAGCTTAGATGGTGGTCATGAAATGCAAAAAATGTTGAAATACAATAAAATTATAACATTTAGCTGACACTCTTATCCAGAGCAACCTACAATTAGGCAGCTTGGCAGTGCCGGGACTGAACCTTACAACGTTTTGATCAGAAATCCAACAAATTCACCGATTATGTTACCACTTTTCTACATAGTGATGATGTGGATAGCATTGCTGCATCATAGATGGTGGTTTAATCCTTAGGTTTCTGTCTGTGTGAAGATTTATGAGGTGGTATCAAAATGTTTGGAGACTAGCTCAGCTTAAAAGAATGTACTTGATTTATTAATGTTTAGCCCAGCCTTTAGGGATGCACAAACCAGTGCACTCTAAGTGTCGGTTTTAAGTCCAGATAAATGGGGAAAAATGTGTTAAGCAGGACATCGTTAAACATATGCCAAATTAAATATGCAGATCACTAACCCTAACCCATACCGGCTCGGTCAAGGCCCGGGTTACCAACTACCGCCACAGGTTAGCCGAAATGGTAACAGTGGAAATTATGCTATTGTTTGCCATAGGAGGAGAAGGAGAGGAGGAAGACATCTACAAAGACAGCAGGGAAAGCAGAAGTGTATAAGAGTGGAGGTTCGGGTTGGTACATTATATGTTGGTACTATGACTGGTAAACGGAGAGAGGTAGCTCATATGATGGAGAGGAAAAAGGTAGATATGTTGTGTGTTCAGGAGACTAAGTGAAAGGGGAGTAAGGCCAGAAACATTGGAAGTGGGTTTAAACTGTTCTGTCATGGTGTGGATGGAAAGAGAAATGGTGTAGGGGGGATACTAAAGGAAGAGTACAGTAAGAGTGTAGTTGAGGTAAAAATAGTTTCTAATAGGGTGATGAACATGAAGCTGGAATTTAAAAGGGTGATAATAAATGTCATCAGTGCCTTTGCTCTGCAAGTGAGTTGTGAGATGGAGGAGAAGGAAAATCTCTGGAGTGAGTTAGATGAAGTGGTAGAAAGTGTACCTAGGAGAGAAAGATTGGTGTTTGGCCCAGACTTAAACAGGCATGTTGGTGAAGGGAACAGAAGTGATGAGGAGGTGATGTGTATGTATGGTCTTAAAAAGAGGAATGTGAAAGGGCAGATGTGGTAGATTATGTGAAAAGGATGGAAATGGCAGTGGTAAATATGTAACAAATCTTTCTCTCAAGGGGGCTCACCCACACTCTTGTGGTTCCGGACACCTTTCCTCAGCATCCGCCTGAGCCCCCTCGCGGATTGGCAAGCCTTTGTTTTCTCTGCAACCACCCACACTCAATCACCGTCTGGAGACCCTTCCACACAGCTTGGTGTGTCTCTCTTCCCCCGACTGTGGTCTTACTTAAATTTTACCTTAAAAAACCTGTTAAACACTTCACTTAGGTTTGCAAAGACAACATTACTGATATTGCTGCTCGTCAAGGCAACAAACTCATTTAACCTGTCCAAAACAAAATAGCTTCTGCAAGGATTATGCCACAATTTATACATCCACATATGGAAAAAGCAATTGCAATTACAATTGCAATGGTCTGATGAGACCTAAATAAACTTGTTTGGTTCAGATGGTGTCCAGCATGTGTGGCGACACCCTGGTGAGGAGTATCAAGAAAATTGTGTCTTACCTACAGTCAAGCATGGTGGTGGTAGCATCATGGTCTGGGTTTGCATAAATGCTGCTGGTACTGTGGAGCTGCGGTTCATTGAGGGAAACATGGATTCCAACATGTACCGTGACATTCTGAAACAGTACATGATGCCCTTCTTTTAGAAAATGGGCCAAAAAAGCAGTTTTGCAACATAATAACGCCGCCAAGATGAAACTGCTTTGCTGAGGAAGCTGAAGGTAAAGGTGATAAAGTAGCCACGTATGTCTCCAGACCTAAACCCTATTGAGCAACTTTGGGGCATCCACCAGTGGAAGATAAAAAAGCACCATGTGTTTAACATCCAGCATCTCTGTAATGTAACGAAGAGGATCTCAGCAACAACCTGTGCAGCTCTGGTGAATTCTAATCACAGGAGGATTAAGGAAGTGCTGGATAACAATGATGCTCCCAAAACCGTTGACACTTAGGAAACATTTTTTGACATGGTCACTTAGGGTGTACTTGCTTTTGTTGGCAGCTATTTTTCACAATAATGGCTGTATGTTGAGTTACTTTTATAGGACAGTTAATCTATACTCAGGGATGGGCAGTGTTTATGATACATGCATTTCAAATACGTATTTGATAGGGTTGATGAAAATAGCTTTATATTTTGTATCAAAATACTTTAGTGTTTTGTATTTTTGTAGTTTTAAAATACTGTAAAATACTTTGTAAGAAGTACTACATGATGACATCATAAAAAGGTGGCCTGTGGTTGGCATCTACTAAGTAGTTTGATGCAGCCTGAAAGAGATTGGAGACAGTGAGGTGTTGGTAGGGCATAGTGTAGCTAGACAGCATCGGATTGTGGTCTGTAGGATGGCTTTGGAGGTGAAAAATTAAATTTATCTGGATTTATCCATGTTTACACACTATCATCTTCAAAATAGTCCATTTGCACAGCAATACTTTCCTGCCACTTCTGGTTCTGGAAGTCTTCTTGTCGAATAGGCAAAAAGGCAACCTTTGAGTGGGATCTTCATCTTAAGGAAGAGGGCGAATCCACAGGAGGGTGGGTGCAGTAGTGAGATCATGCGGATTGCACAAGTTGCAGAATGGTTTCAACATTTTCAGGGGTTGAGCTTGTTGAAGGTCTTCCTGATCTCTCGTTGTCTTCCTGTGATGTTCTTCTGCTTTTGAAACATGCATGCCACTCAGAAAACCCCTTGAACGACTCATTGCAGCGCAATATCTCAAACGTATGTCTTATCAAACGTCTTTGTGACAGATTTGCCCAGTTTCATGAAGATTTTCACGCTTTCTCTTTGTTCTAACTTGCTGTGTGATGAAATCGCAGACGTGGTCAGAATAGCACCAGTTAGCACCATTGGTCTCGAAACTTTTTGATACCACCTCGCAAATGTACTCATTTATGATTCTTCAGCTTTCCCATCCAGGGTATATTCTCTAACCTCATGAGTACCTAAAATATGCTCGTGAACCATTGACCATGAACAAGATAAAGTGATTATGAAGTATAAATGATTGAACAGAGAAAGGGACACAGCTAAAAAGTCATTACATGGAATTATATTATAAATTAAGACGTGTGGGCTGTGTTGGTAGAAACAGGCAGAGGAGCATTTCTGGATTTTAGAACAAGTCAGATTTCCAAGTTTTGTTCCATAAGAGAACTCATTCTATACTGTGTGGTCAACGGTTTTCGGACCCCTAATCATAAAGATAAACCCAAATGTGGATGAGTCTTTTAAGACTCTTCTTTATTCCTAATGCCACCTCAGGGAGTTTTTTACTTGCCACAGTCGCCACTGGCTCACTCATTAGGGGTAAACTTTTAAACAATTATAAGGAACAAACATATACCGCTTTATTTCTGCAAAGCTGCATTGTTAAATGTTTTAGACGTAAAAATTCATTGAATTGTCTACAACCACAATGGCATGTTCAGGATTATACATATGAATATAATCAGGGGGCTCACAAAAATGTTTATGCCATATCGTATATTTTGTTACCTCAGATTTGACTGATATTGCAAATACATTTGCAGCATTCGGCAGACACAAGGGCAACTTACAGTTATCTCAGTTATACAGCTGAGCAATTAAGGGTTAAGGGGGCTGTTAAAGGGCTCAGCAGTGGCAGTTTGGTGGTGCTAGGATTTGAAGTCCAACATCTTATCCACTCAGATACCACTTCAAGCACTTTTGTTTCAAATCAGAAAGTGCTTGACCCACTTCAAAAAGAAGGCTTTCAGGACACATTTCAGAAGTGGCAGGATCACTGGGAGTGCTGTATTGCTGTGCAAGGGGACTATTTTCGAAGTGATAGTGTGCATAGATTAAAAAAAAGTACTTTCTTGTGAACACAGCTAGTCTCAAAATATTTTGATACCACCTGGTATATAGAAAATGATGTCCAGATGTTTTTTTAGGAAGATTCTAAACCCCTAAGCATGTTATTCTAATGATATGGCTAGAACGCTATACAAACTAATTTTCTGGTCTTATAACCAGAAGCAAACACACACTGTGTTCGGAGAAATATGATCTTTGGTTCACCAACAGATTAAGTGTCTAACAAAGTGATCAGTGAGTGAGTAAGCAATAAAGTTTCCAAAAGTTACTTCCAGCTGTCTTCAGGTTCATCAAGACATCTGGATCCAACTGTTTCATTGCAGCAGAACAGATAGAAAAAAACCCTCCCCTGTTTATTTGAACTATCATTTTGTATCAGTGTCCAAAGAGGCATGACTGACAGCTCTGTTAAACTTCTCACATTCTTTTCTAATTAGCAGAAATATTCGACACATCGAGGCACTGTTCCTGTGTTCAGTGTTCAGCTCTGTCATTTTTCAGTTGCATTTGGTTACCTCAGGCAAACAAACTGACTGTTCTGAAAAAGTTTCGATCCAGCCCTACAGCTTGCAGATGAGCTTAGCCAAATATCATAAGAATCTGAAAACTAAAAGTTCTGTATAATAAAACTTGTATATTTGCAAACGTTTGGGTTCAGTTGTAATTTTATGTTCTTTTTTTTCCAGAAAATGGCAGTAAAACTGTCATATATAAAATACTTGCTGAGGCTTTTGACAGTAACCTTTGTACCAAGTTACTAAACCTGCTGGGCTTCCGAAGAAAGTCAGTGGTTGAAATGTTGGTTTTTGGTCTTTCCCAGCACCACTAAGCTGCCACTCCTGGATCTTTAAACAAGACCCTTAATTACTCTGTTGTATAAATGTAATTGTTGTAAGTCTCTGAATAATCTGACAAATGCAGTAAATGAGAAGTGAGTGGGTTTAATCTAAATTCCTGGGATTATTTTCTTGACTAAACCTAAAGTTTCTGGGATTAATTTCCTGGAGAGAGAGAGAGAGAGAGAAAGAGAGAGAGAGAGAGAGAGAGAGAGAGAGAGAGAGAGATAGAGAGGTAGGCAGGTAGGTAGGTAGGTAGGTAAGTAGTTATGCAAAACCTTTCTGTCATTGCAAAGTATATGTAGACAGCAACAAAATGCAGTTTAGCATCTACCAGAAGTACAAATAGTAGCAACTATGCAAATTGACAAGTGGAGCTGGCTTTGTGCACAGATTGTGCACTAGTTCAAGTGAAGGGACAATTTCATGTCACCACCTCTAAAGACATCCTATACATTTGTGTGCTTTTAACTTTGTGGTATCAGATTTGGAAAGGACCAAACATTACTGGTAAAGTCAGGTGTCACATTACTTTTGTCCATAGAGTATATTTTGGGTAAAATATTTCAAAAACCAGTGGCAGGCCGTGGATTTGGTACCTGGGCCTTTAGTGGGGACTTAATACCTGACTTAATACACCTCTTTATACCACCACTATCACGTCTCAATTATAGACACCATCAATAGTGTACAAAAACACAATATAACAACGTGTGGCATTACAGAGAGAGACATTTCACATATGGAGGGTATATACCATTTTACTAAAGCAAGAAACCCAGTTAAGACTCCAAACCTCTACACTACAAACAAAACTGTGCACCTTCATCATCTGGAGCAGTTCAGAATCAATATTTGTCTAATAACATAACAATAACATTAAAAACGTAAATAAAATACAACCTATTTACCAGAGATGCAGACTCATAATTTGCACCGTTCCTCAGAGACTGTAAGTTAATGGTACCGCTCGTATTCACTGGTCTGGAAGCCTTGAACAAACCCTTTCCTGGGCTGAGACGATGTCTAGCTTTTCTGGAAAAGTCCTCCATGAAAATAGATTTTTAAGTATGTCTAAGACCCAATCAATTTCTATTCCTCTGTCAGCCATTGTGGGCATAAAAAAGTCTAACTCAGAAGTATTAATGTGTACAGAGAGCTACAGACGTGTTTTGCTAGTCAGACTTGGCTGTAACAGTTTCACTCTGCCCAACCAATCAAAGGACGCTATTCTGTGCCATCTTAAAATCTGAAACAGACCCATTGCTAATATAGTTAGTTATATTAAGGTACATCAGCCAGCACTAATGTGTTTAAAGGCCCTGGGCAGATAAGATTGACATGGCAGCACATAGAAGCTGAAATCTGATTAGACAAAAGATCGTCTACATACACGCACTGGAAGCAGTGCAGCTAAGAGGAACGCTATGAAATGAAGAGAATAAACTGTTGGGAATAAATTAATACAAAACAAATATTAGAATTTAGGTTGTAAATGTAGGTCAGTGCTTCTGATAGTGTTTAGGCCAGCAGAGAAGGCATTGCTGGCCCTGAAGGCCCACCACTGCCAAAAACTCCAGATTAATCAGGTTTTTCTCTATAATAATCAATAATATATAAGGTAATTTGTAGGATTAACCTCGTTAACCTCATTTTATTACAGTCTCGTTAAGTGTTCATGAGAGCGTCTGTCTATTAAACCCTTTTTTATCCTCTGCTCTGATAGAACAAAAGATGGGGCTACTGCTTGGCACTGAAAACACAGTTCAAGTGTGTGTGTGTGTCCTTCTCCAGGCTGTTAAAGCCGTTACAAGTGGTGAGACCAATGACTTAATTGAGATGAAGTGAGTCATGGCTGAGTGTGTTTTATTAAAAACACTGAATCACAATACGCACTCAATCACTCACTTTTGTTTTTATTAGGTTCACTATTTTATTTAGACTATTTTTGCTGCAACTTTGGATTTTGTATGAAAAATAGAATATTACAGGGAATTATGCATTTAAATTTTTAAATAGCCATAATATATATATATATATATAGTCCACTGAACTGTAACTTGTGTTATTTTCTTTATTGAATCACTCTGTGTAAATTCTGATTATATTTAATGTAATAAATGACTAGACGTGAAGATGGTCCTAATACAGTGCTTAGTGAGTATATATATATATATATATATATATATACACATTAGGGCACACAAAATACACGGTTCGGTAGGTATTTTGGTAATATATAAATACATTTAAATAATATATAAAATAATATTTTATAATATAAAAACAAAATTGAGTAATTGATTAAATTAAATAGAAAAGATTACATACAATTAATTAAAGAAAATGTAATAAATACATTGAATTTACATTTGTTAGACCCTATTTGGGCAATGTGCGTGGGTGTGTGTTTGTGTGTGTGTGTGTGTGTGTTTGTGTGTGTGTGTGTGTGTGTGTGTGTGTGTGTGTGTGTGTGTTTTACATTTACTTTTTAATTTTTAGAGATGTGTGTGTGTGTGTGTGTGTGTGTGTGTGTTTTACATTTACTTTTTAATTTTTAGAGATCTGATCTACCTAATTGTTCTACTTTTTTCAGCATACCATTCATTCATTAACTCTCTCGATATGCAGAATTTTCAGGATTTCCTCCTTTCAAGAGAAATTATCAAATCTGGATAAAAACACTAAATAATCCATAGCGCTAGCATTATAGCATTAGCTGCTGACCAGGAAGTGGCTAACAGCTAATGCTAGTGCTATTGATCCATAAGTGTTTTCATGCATGAGCAAACAGATCTTATTTCCAGTGCGGCGTAAGTAGCCACAGTGACACTGTGTACACCCCTCACATTTCAGCAACTATATTAGTATTCTCTCAAGGGAGTTTACTGAAGACAACTTGTCCAAGAGCATGAAGTACTGTCCTGTGGTCTGATGAGACTAAGATAAACTTGTTCGGCTCAGATGTTGTTCAGTGCATGAACAAATGTAAACATAGACAGATTTCTGTGGTGTAGCTGGAATAAAAGACAACTAATAATGCTACTGTAGGAAAATATGTAAAATGTATAATTCTTTAAACAACATACATGTCTGATTTGATTTGCAGCAAAGGGATTTATTTGTAGGTGAACATTTGCCTTAATTCCATTTATTTAGCAGATGATTAGGATATACACGAGACCAATTTGTCCAAGAATAATTTTTTTTAATAATATATTGATAATGCTGTACAATATTAAGAAATGTGTTCATACACCCCCCCCCCACAACCCAGGCCCGCTCACTCTACATTAGACTTTACTTTACTTGTGGCTAAATAAGCACACATGTCCACACGCACGCTCCAAAATCGAATAAATCATCTTCCTGCAGAAGATTGTAGGTTATAGGAACAGCAAATCGGGACTAAATGTCGAATAGGATGCTCTTGACATTGATGAGCAAAAAGAGCGGAATACCACACCAGTTTCTGCCCAAAAAGAAAAAGTTCAGGACAGGCTCTCAAAAACAAAAAAAAAAAAAAGCCATCTACAGATGGCGCTCTCTCCACACACCATGGTTTGACGGCCTCCCAGAAGGCACCTCGTCTTTAATGATGAAGCTCAGATGGCGTGCTAAGTGTCTCCTCTGGGAGGTTTATTGTAATGGCAGTTTAGCCGTCACGGCCCGACATGAGAAACTTGCACAGTGAGCAGCTGCTGCTGGGAGTAACACTGCACTTCTCTGCTTTAACCTGTCAGCCTTAAATATGGCCTCCGATCCCTCTGCCTTCCCCTCCATCCACTATATACACACCATGGCCATCAGTACATCATAGTATATACTTGTTATTTCAAATTTATTTATTAGTCAAATGCTTCAATTTAAAGTTGTGTGTTTTATTTATAACGTCCGAGAATTGTTGAGCTTTTTAATCACAATTAGTGGATATTATTATATTAATTATGTAGTAATTAAGCAAAACATGTCAGCAAATCATGAGATCCTTTCTCGGTTCCTTCCTGGATTCCTTTGCAACAAAATCAGTGAAAGTCTTAGAAATGTCCATGTGAAGTCTTTCATGTCCAGTAACCAAAACTTTTGTTTGTCGTTTTTTGAGATTTAGCAATGATGGACTTTTTTTTTTTTCAAACCTGGAAACCAATTCACTTCCAGGACTCACTAACAGAATAAGTTTCCTATTTTCCACCTAATGATACCAGTGTTCAAATTCTAACTACATTGAATTGGTTTTGTACTTGTTTTCTGCTCTGTGGTAATAAACTTGAATTGAATCAAATCAAAACTAATAAGATGAAACTTTAGTTCTAATTTATCTTCCATTTTAGTGTGCAGGGGATTGAAAAAAAAAGTTTGGTCCAAGGATTGGATTTGATCTATTTGCATCCATCTATCATCATACACTATATGGACTAAATATTGCGACACCTGACATTTCAAACCAAATGTGTTTTTTCTCCAAACAGTTACCTCAATGTTGGAGACACATAATTATATAGGACGGCTTTAGATATAGTGCCATTAAATTTCCCATCTACTTAAACTAGGAGACACAAACCTGTTTCAGCATGATAATGCCCCTGTCCAGAAAGTCAGCTCTTTGAAAATATTATTATTCCTTGCCACGGCTTGCTCATCAGGGATAAATGCACACCATTTACCTTGACTGTTGATTTCTGTAAAGCTGCTTTGAGACAATGTCCATTGTGACAAGCGCAATAGAAATAAATTTGACTTGACTTGACTTGACTTGACTTGACTTGACTTGACCTCACCTACATAGGTACCTGACTTTACTATTGCCCTTATAGAATGAGCACAAATGTCAACAAGCACACTCCAAATTCTAGTGGAACATCTTTCCCAAAAGAGTGGAGATTATTATACCAGCAAATGGTTAATGCAAGTAAAATATGGGGTGCCACAAGGTTCAGTTCTAGGACCACTGCTTTTCACAATAAGCAGGCTTCCTTTGGGAAATGTTATTTAAAGGCATTTGATTAGTTTTCATTGTTATGCTAATGATACCCAGCTACATATATCATCAAAACATCTCAATTGACTAGGTTAACTGAGTGTGTTAAAGAATTAACTTTAACACGTCTTTTAACATGTTGAAAACTGCAGTGTAGCAAAAATCCAGTAGAGCATTCTCACATTTAGCTCCTAAACTTTGGAATAGTCTTCGTGACAGTGTTTAGGGCTCAAGCACTCTCCCAGTTTAAATGTAAATTTAAGACGTATCTTTCTAGCGAGTCCCACACATAACACACATCACATATTATAACCTTGTTCTCCAGAACATCTGATCAAATGTGCATTATCATCTTGTGGTTGTTAATATAATGAACAGTAGCTACGCTAATTCCTCTCCACTGCTTCTCTTTCTCTACCCATCCCGAGGCATCTTGAGGTTGTGCCAGCTCCAGTCGTGTCCCACCTTATGAAGATTATGTACCTTCAAAGTGTAGATGCCAACTCCACAAACAATTTCTTGATGGTGCCAGCACGGTTTGGATCCCACTTCATGTATAGTTTGGACACTGGACTTTGAGGATAAACAACCTCCTAATCGCTTCTCAAAAAATAACATTCTACATCTGCTGTTTCTCCATCATTAAACATTTAAAGTCTTTGGCATGGAGTTGATGTTGCATCTATAATGATCTCAGATGTTGAGCAATTTTCTGTTGTTCATGAGCACCTGGTTCCACAACTTCAACTGACTGTATAAGACTGTAGAAAGGACATTATTAATAATTACACACTCTGGTGCTCATGGTCATTCTCACTTTTGTTTGTATTGTTTTTATCATTTATAATAACACTCTTTATATCCCCCAAATGAGAATGGGTTCTTTTTTTGAGTCTGGTTCCTCTCAAGACTTTTTTCTCATACCATCTAAAGGAGTTCATTGCCACAGTTGCCTTAGGCTTGCTCATTGGGAATAAATACACATAATTCACTTGTATTTTAATTTTTTGTTCTATATTTCATTAATTCTGCTTTAATGACAATGTCCATTGTGAAAAACGGTATAGAAATAATAATAAACTTGAACCTGAAGGGTGGTACGAAAGAAACCAGTACTCAAAAAGCCACCAGAAAGTGTGTAAGTGACCCAGCTGTGATCGGATTAGGCTAAAGGCATTTTGGCCAAAACTCAAAGCACGGAGCAAACCTAAATCTTCCAGTGCCTTAAGATGCATATGGTGGTGGTAACACTGTGCTGTGAGAATGCTTCTCATCAGCAGGAACTGGGCCTTTTGTTAAAATGTTGAACAGATATGCTGCAAAGAAAGAACAGATATGCTGCAAAAAAGAGACTTCCCAGAACCATTTTTGGGCCCCAGCTGCCACTGTTAGGTCCTTGAACAAGGCTCTTAACTCCCAACTGCTCAGCTGTATAAAGAGATAAATAAATAAGTTGAATCTACCAAATGCATTAAATTTAAATTTCAGCTTTTGAAGGATGTTGCAGTGCAGAACAGTGACCTTAGAAAGCCATTGTAGCACCTTAGGAACAAAAGTGAAAATGCTCTACAGTCTCTCAGTCAAAATCAAAAAGATCTCTATACTTGGGGAATTTAGAAATCGAAGTCCACATGCATGAACTAATCAACCTTAACTTTGTGGAGAAGAGTTGCACACAGCTGGTCCAGAGAGGTTTTACAGTTATCTCATTTATACAACTGAGCAGTTGAGGGTAAAAGCTTGAGATTACCACTGAGCAACCGTGTGATACCAGTTGATAGCTACAACGGAAAAAAGTTTATGTCAAAACTCTGATGAACCTCCTAGTTGCACATTTCAAATTTTAACCTAAAGCTAAAATTATAAATGAAATGATCATGAAAAAGCACATGAAAATATTTAGACAAAATACAATCATTTAAAACCGTGCAATATTACCTATGTGCAATATGCCAGTTAGCATAACTACTTCCTTATGGTTTCCTTTTTTCTTATTTTTGTGTTTATGCATTGTGTTGTGTATATACTGTATAATTTATTATGTCTCTATTCTTTTATATATTTGCACATTTCTTTTTTTTTTGCTGCTGTTACAGGAATTTCCCCGCTGTGCAATTATGTTCAAAACCATTTAAAATTTAACTTTTAACATTATGGAAATATTAATAGTATTCATACAGGGCTCTTTTTTGGGCAGCTCTATATTATACCAGTGTATTTTACGTGACTTGATCATACAATCGACTGTCACTACTTTCGGATAAAAAAATAAAAATAAAGTATGAACCTAAATAGCTGATTTCAAGCCTTTTTTATATTGTAAATAAAGACTAAAATTGGATCTAAAAGAATATTTAGGCAAACAGATTTGCACACTGATCGCACATGCACACTGATCTTTTTTATTAAGCATCATAGTATCATAGTATCTCAAAATATAGTGGTCTAATTTTTTTATAGTATGTCCATATGGACAATATTTGTTGGAAATTTTACCATAAGAATTGTATGTTATTTTTGAAACATCCTATTCCACATTTAGTCCTAATTTGCTGTTACAGTAACCTCCACTCCTCTGGGAAGATGTTCTGCTAGAGATTGGAGTTAGCTTGTAGAGATTTATTAAGTAATTTAAGTAATTCAGAAACAAGGGTGTTAGGAAATTCAGAAAGGCCTGGGGTGAAGTCAGAGTTCCAATTTACCCAAAAGGTATTCATTAGGGTAGAGGTCAAAACTCTACAGCAGGCTACTCAAGAACTTCCACTTCAACCCATGTAAATCATATCTTCATGGAGCTGGCTTTGTGCACAGGGGCATTGTCAAGCTAGAACAGGTTTGGGTCTCCTAGTTCAGGTGAAGAGAAACATTTAATTCTACTGCATCCAAAGACTACCGATATAATTGTCTGCCTCCAACTATGTGATAAAAAAACACACATGGCTGGAAAACTAAGTCGTCCCAATACCTTTTCTCCATATAGTGCATTAGTAGTAGTAATGTATTCAGTAAAGTGAGCAAGAAACAATAACATGAAACAACAATCGATTGAAAATTATGCAATATGTGTCCCTGTCATTGATAGGAACCTCTCAGTAATTTTGTATGTATGTCTAATTGTATGTATGTAGATTTATTAGAATTAAGACAGTCTTGTAGCTGTTAGTACAAAGTTTACAAATGTCTTATAGAATGGTATACATGTTTTTTTGGGGGGATTTACAGTTCACCCATTCTTGTTTGTTAGCACGGTCATCAAAAGTTCAGGAGTTTAAGTTGTGTGAGTTATCCGTTTTTCCAGACAAAAGCAGAAGTGCATGAGCAAGTCAGTTCGAATCTATAATTTCAGTTTGTTTATGACTACAATCCTTTATTGTGGCTTCTCCTGTTGATAAAGCTTCAGCCTTTATAGGAATCTCTGTTGAAAAAGCTTAACATTGCAGGTGTGGCCAGATAAGGTGTCTTGTCTGTCGTGATCTAATAGGTCAAGGCACGTTTGTTATTTAATTCTTTATAATCACACTATCTGGCATCCCCTTTTCCTTATGAGTCTGGTTCCTCAAAAGGTTTCCTCCTTGTAATGAATCAGAGAGTTTTTCCACATCATTGCCTCTGGATTAATCATTAGAGATAAATATATTTATATAAAGTGAAAGGTATTTTCTGAATTGCTTAATATTTCTGCTGCTGCCTTGTGATAATGTCTATTGTAAAATAAAATTAAACTGAAAGAGAATGCTGTTGTAAATGTGCCCCAAAACGGTAAAAATGTAGCTACCAACAAACTAAACAATGCCTATAAACATATTTCTAAATCAGCCTCATTTGCCTGGTACCTCCTGGGTTGAGGGTTCCAATCCCACATCCGTGTTTTGTCCATTTAGTTTATATTCTCCCAATGCTCTTAGGGATTCCTCCACATATTCCAGCATTTTCAAATTGTCCATGGTTTGTAAGTTTGAGTTTGAGACCCCCTGTCCAGGGTGTCCCTCACCTTGTAGCACCAAATTTAGTGGATATTTCCCTACCTTTATTTATCTACCTGAGAGGAAGCTAAAATAAAATTGTATTTGAACTTTTTATTGCTATTTTTTTCCCACAATAATGGAAAGATGTTACAGGGTGTAGCTCTGTTCAAGCATTTCTAATTTGTTTATAGTAAGTAGTGTTTATAACAGGTTTGTAGCTCATTTTTCATGGGCTTAGAGATATAAGAAGATACAAATTCTGATAATAATTTTCCTGTCAACAAATTATAATGAATACAATTGTATAATGCCTTATGGAGGTTTTCTTACACTAAAATTATAAATAGGTCCCATTTTGAGTCTGGTTTCTCTTATGGTTTCTTTCTCATACCATCTCAGGGAGTTTTACCTTGGCTCAATCATTAGTGATAAAATTATAAGCAAGCTTATGAGCACAAAATTAATACATTGTAACTTTATAACCTCTTTATCTCTGTACCGCTACTTTGAGACAATGCCTATTGTTAAATCTTAATCAGAATAAGAAAGAGCTTTATTGCCAAATATGTTTGAATGACATTTGAAATTTACAAGAGAAATACACAATATAACTACCATAAAATATAAGCTTACTTTGAGAACTTTTACCAAATAATAGCTAATAGCATAAATTGACTGCCATAGCCTCTCCACCTCATTCAGTTTGCCCACATAGACTTAAATCCAGGGTCATGTGTCTCTGTTAAACATAATGATGACTCTGTTGACCTTTACATCATTACAGTGTGGTTTCTGTGCAAAGATGTCATTTAACCACTGTGGAAAAGTCCCCAGGATAGAGGGATTTTGATGATTTTCCAACAGGAACAGGACAAAGTGTGTTTTATTCATTTGCAGATTTTGGAAGATGCCCATACCCAGAGCTGCATTTATTTCAATTATACAAATGAACAGTTGAAGGTAAAGGCTTTTCTAAGGGACTCGGCAATGGCAGCTTGGTGGTGCTGGGATTGAAGATCAAAACCTTTTGATTAGAAGTCCAATTGCCTTAACCCCTAAACTGCCATGTCCTGATCCCTTTGTTCCTGTGCAGGCATTATTCATAATATATAATAATTTATATTAATTAAAAAAAATTAATATTGATATAAAACAGTGCTAATGAATGCAGTGAATGAGTGTTTGTAGTTATGACTAAGTTTAGTCGATAGGAGGTTTGTGAGCAGACTATTCACACATCCTTTGTGTGTATGTGTATAAGTGTGTGTGTGTGTGTGTGTGTGTGTGTGTAGCCCACACGTCTGCTTCCCCAAGGAGATCATGTATCCCTTCAGTGTGAAATCCGTTTTCATGGGGATACTGAAAATCCATCCTCCTACACACACACACACACACACACACACACACACACACACACACACACACACACACACACACTCCAAGCTTAGCAACTATGTCATATCCCAGTGGATCCCTCAGGTCTTTGTGGGTCGCAGGAAGAGGAATCTTTTCCGTACCCTTATAAGGGCAGGAGTGTATTCCTCCCAAACTTTTATCCTGAAACGTGGGGGTTTCCCTTCTCTGGAAACTTTTTAAAGCCCATTAACCCGGCGTGTGACACTGGGAAATGAACTCCAGCCTGAACGAAAGCAGATGTGCCTTGACGCCTTGCTGCAATGTCTCACTAACATGGTCAGCGTGGCTTCACAAAAAAGTAGTGTTTGAATGAGTCTTGAGAGTTTAATGTGGCTTGTTAGTGAAGCTGCTGCTCAAGTCATTTGTCAGCGTGTATTGTTTTAATTTGAGCTCAAATGCCTCACTGATACCATCAGCTTGGTTTGCATGATAAAGGCTTTGATGACTCGATCCTCAAGGTTTACTTTGGGTACTCCGGAAATTATGTTTCATGCGAGACAAAAAAACATTTTCTTTCTTTCTCCATTAAGAGTCACTGGATGTTTCTGATGAGATGAAATGCCACTATTTGTATCCTTTTTATTCTAAATGTCTGGAGAACATATCTGTGTTTGTATCTGTGTCTGTATACTGATTAATTTTGCCTTCATGTCCTGTTGGAACTATTTTAATGACAAGGTGAATGCAAATGTAGATTGCAACAGTACAGTAATTACATTCAGGAAATTCTTATTATTTTTTTATGAACCCCCACCTTTTGAATTGTGGGTTGATAACCAATGATGGACGTACAGTAGCACCGCCTGCTTTAATATGACTCCAGGAAAAAAATCTCCATTTTACATGTAAGAACTAAGAACACTGATGTACTCTACAGAAAGGGCCAGAGCCACCTCTTTTTTCTTTTAGAAGACTGAGGTTCTTCAACATCTGCAGTATGATGCTGAGAATGTTTTATGAAACTGTTAAGTAAGTAAGTGCTCTCCTGTATGCTGTGGCATAATGGGGAAGCTGGCTGATCGTGGCAGATACTAACAGACTCAACAGAGTGATCCTTGTTTAAGAGCCCAAGAGTGGCAGCATGGCAATACTGGTGCTTAAACCCCAGACCAAAACCTCAGAGTCTTTAGCCCTGAGCTACGACTTCTGAAGTAAAAGTTGTCCAAAATAAAATACTCTGATGAACTACACATACATTTCAGTCATTCAATGAAGCAAACATATTTGTCCTGTCACTTACAATACACAGAAAATGCATAGATAAATAAACAAATAAATAAATAATGGTTTTTTTTTGGCAAAAAAACCCACTCGTGCGTATGTTTTACACACAAAACCTGATTTGGGCATGTTGTTTTTTAAATCTATACCCATCATTCCTTTATTTATACATTTAGAATTTTTTAATCCGTTGTTTACACATAATACGAATGTCAAAAATCTCTATTAATTCCCTGTTGTAAAAGTATACACTTCAAAAGGAGTATATTATGACAAAATGTACTGTCATAATGCATTATAATGCCTGCTCATAATGACTGTGTGAAAATGAGAGAGAGAGAGAGATCCCTGATCCTCTATGATTATTTACATAATCCCATAATCCCACTCTATTCTTGGCTCAGTGAGCAGAGTCTCTCTCTCTCTCTCTCTCTCTCTCTCTCTCTCTCTCTCTCTCTCTCTCTCTCTCTCTCTCGCTATCTCTCACACAGAGTTGGACAAAAAAAAGGTGTAATATAATTTATGTATTTTCGGATACAGAACACTGAGACATGACAGTCAGTTGTTTTCATTCACGCGTCTCTCTTTTTTCACTTTTTTTCTCAGTGTAATAATATTTCTTTTTTCTCTTTCTCTCTCTCTCTCTCTCTCTCTCTCTCTCTCTCTCTCTCTCTCTCTCTTTGTCTCTGTCTCCTTCTCCCTCTCCACACTTGATAGACTCAGGATGCGTGTGGAGTGCCTCCTAGTTTCAGATGTGATTAATAAACTCGAATATGGGCTTCTTTCCTGTACAGCGTTTACACTGTGAGAGAAAAGCGCGTGCATCGCTGGGAACTTTTTTCTCTTCTTAGAAGCTCAGCAGGGAAGATGACTGAGCTTCAGGCAGGCTGAATCCTATATAATTCCCTATTACAAATAAAATGCACTATATAAAGGGTTGGATGCAGCTTAAATTGCTTTCCTTCTCACTACATAGGTGCTATACATTTCATATGTGAAATGAATTCAGATTCATATAATGTTTTTTTTTGTGTTTTTTTGAACCATTTTGTCTTCTTTAGATTTTCTTTTTCCAGGACAAAAAGAGTTTGAGAAAGCCAAATCCAGTATAGTGCATTAGACCATGCCTTACCCTTTAAGTGCCAATGGGCATACTGTAACATTTAAATATTTATATTGTACACATTGTGAGAAATATGAAGGTTAAAGGTTTTAGTGCTGGACATATAATGCACTGTTTGGGAACTAGGAACCACTACTAGGGTTGAGCAGTCCACTCAAGATCTTCCACTCCAACTTAATATAAAGTATATATTCATTCTTTGCCCACAGGAGCATTGTCAAGCTGGAAGTCTTGTGGGTAAAGAATAAAGATATACTTTACATTATTTTGGAGTGAAAGATCTTGAGCAGCCTGCTCAAGATCTTCCACTCCAACTCAATGTAAATTATATCTTCATTCTTTATCCACAGGAGCATTGTCAAGCTGGAATTCTTGTGGGTAAACTTGTGATCGGCTTTTTATGAAAAGAATGGTCACTGTTGCTCCAATCACTGTTGATGAGCTTTAAACTGGTAAAACATTTGGTGAACACATTTGTGAATTTCACTGTTATAGTTTAAAATTTTTTCTTAACAGATCACCAAAATAAGCGAGCAAATTGTGGTTTAGAAGAGTCTCAGGAATGCATTTGTTTTATTTTGCTCATTTTCTGTCTAAACTTTCATTACAAGTGATTTTAAAAGCTTACTATTTTTGGTCAGGAGTGTAGTATCTAGTATACACTGTAGTATATAGACTCCTTTCCAGCCGAGTGTGCGTTTCGTGGTTGGAGTGGAAGATCCTGAGTGGCCTACATCAGTGCCTGGCTTTATTAATATATACATTCAGTATAATATGCATACACTTTATATGATGAGTAAGCTTAACGAAAGGGTTGTTGAGTTTCTGATTACAAAAACGGTTAACTGATTCTCTGTTATATTTCAAAAACTATGGCTCAGACAGTAAATACAACTGCAAGGCAAATCATAGGCTCATATGAATGAACTCATAGTGATATGGTATTGTTTTCATAGTAACATCTTTCTCATGAAATTGTATGGTGAATATGTAACATAGTCTAATATTAAACTAACAAATGTTGGGTAATTGTGATAAGTTATGCAAGTTAGCCTGTAATCATTAATATGATGAACTTTTCTTAGTGGAAAGGTTTATGTAACATTTTTATAAGGAGTCTCCAGTGTCGGCGGTTTGGAACAGTCAGGCTTGGGTGGTAGGGTAAATGTATAACTTATCAACATGAATGACAACAATAATTATGGGATGACAATCGTAAGGTTTTAAGTGCTGTAAAGGGTGCCAATGCTAATGAGCTGTGAACTGGAATGAAATGCAGAAATCACTTGACATGGTGTAGTGGCTTATGGCAAATGCAGTCCAGTTTATCTAATATTTTAATCCTGACAGTTCTTTATGTGATGTGTAAAAAATGACAGACTGCCTCAACCCAGATTCCACTCTCTGAGATACATGTCAGAATGAGCTCATCCCCAAAATGGCTTGAATATCATAGCGGTAGTTATGTAATATGCGTAGAAATTCGGGTGAATAAACTTTAATCAATTTTAGTAAGGAAGCGGCAGCAGAGCATCAAGGACCCGCTCTAAGCAGAGATGTACATGACTGTGATTACCATTTAAACAATAAAAGCCATTTGTAGGCAATTTCCAAGGCATGGTGTACATGATTGAGGTCACTATTAGCAGACATCCAACTCGACAATAGTATTACCCGGCTATTTGGGCCAGTTCTCAATTCTTACAATCAATTTGCATTTAAAGTTATATATTAAATACATTACAAGCGGGAAGAAATGTCTGAGCAGGAATTGTCCTGTGTTTTTTTTTACTTCAAAGACCCCAAAGCACGTCATATATTTTGTAAATGTTATGCTGTAATAAATTTCTTCTAAGATCTTCATTTGATCATTTTTTTGCTTACAGATAACCAATACCATTTTTTCAAGGATGTTTAACATTATTAAAATATACTTATAAATGTGACATCCCGTTAATTATTAATAAATGATGGTGAAAAGAAAATCAAATCCAACATAGCAACAGTTACCCTGGCTTGCATCAGGCAACCCCATCATTAATTATTTTTTCTCAGAGCACTCCAAAAAGAATTCCGTATTTATTCCAGATGGTTATTCTTTCATCATTGAATGTATTATAAGCCAATATGGTGAACATACTGCATTTCTGATCAAATAAATTATATTGCAATGTTGTAACAAAGTACAACAGTGTATTTTTATACATGCATGTACACTATATATTATATCTGGTGCAATGCAGTGCTAAAAAGCTCACTGGTTAAGACCTTGGGCTTCTGATCAGAGGGTTGTGAGTTCAAGTCCCATCCCTTCCAGATTGCATATACACTATATATTATATCTGACATTTCCAGCCATTGGTGGTTCTTCCCCAAACTGTGAGCACAAAAATTCACAAGGAACAGGAAATGGGGACTAAATGTAGAAGAGGATGTTCAAAAATTCTATAGTCAGAATTTTGTCTTGTGATTTGTTTGTCCTTCATTAAATACGTCAGCAGTTTCATAGAGGATTTGCAGTGGAATAATGTTATTGTAAAGACTATATTGTAACTGATTATATATAATCTATATGTATATACAGTATGCCCTTGAATCTTTAATACAATATAATTCTTTAAAAACACAAAGCGTGCACCAGGCGTTCTGACTCTAATTAAGCCTTTTGAGTATCAGTTGTTACATAAAGCTACAATCACCAGGAAGTGGGACACAATAGCTCCAAAGCATATTGTTCACATTACAAACATCAAAACACTCAAACAAGGTTATACAAGGGACAATAAGAACA